>VNWX01000007.1:0-57828 GCA_009869905.1 Ceratophysella communis
TCTACGTTAGCTCCCAGTAACCGTACTGGCACTTCAGAAGGTGAAAGTAGCGAAGAAGAAGACGACGAAGATGAGCCTTCAACTGCGTCTCATACCCACCCTGTTCCACCAACAGCAAGCAATAGTCGTGAATCCAATATTGACACACCAAATGCATCCTTACTTGAGGAAAAACCTCCAATCCCTCTCGTAGACTATATTTTTAACGTGGTAAGTACCTGTGGAACGTTTAATAAAATAGGTTAATGGTTAATTTGTATTTAATTCAACTTGAGTTTCCGGATTCACTTATTTTTAGTGCTGGTTGGGGTTGTTAACAAAGATGAATGTTTTACTTGTCTAGATGAAGTTTGTCGACGCAATTTTGAGTAACAACTCCACCGATGATCATTGTCGAGAATTTGTGAACAAGATGGGGCTTGTGCCGTTATTGCGTATTTATACCCTACCAAATCTTCCAATTGATTTTCCTAGTACCACGGCTTGTCAAGCGGTTTCGACCGTGTGTAAATCTATCATGGTAAGTACTATAGCTGGTGGAGTTTGGAGGAGACGATGGCGGAGTTGAAACTACAAACCTATGAGGGGATATACCTTTCCGACGCGACCTCAGAGTATTGAACGCAAGCAGGCCTCTTCGCCCTGCTTTGGCTTTGGAGATAGAGCCAGAGTGGACATAAGAAACCTTTTTGCACATTACAAGAAACGGGTTTGTCCCCAACAGGTGTTCTTTTGCTGGCGCTGGGGACAAGACTGCTGTTGTAATTTGTAATGGGCAAAAAGGTTGTTCCACTCTAGCTCCAAAGCCAAAGCAGGGCGAAGCGGCCTGCTTGCGTTCAATAGATACTCTGAGTTTCCAATTTCCAACTGAGATTTCAGCGCACTCACCACGAGCTTGTGCGAGGGATTTCGAGTTAGAAACAAATATCCCCTCATTGGCCTGTAGTTTCAACTCCGCCATCGTCTCCTCCAAACTCCACCAGCTAAAGTATACAAATTGGATGTAAAGTAATATTGAGGGTTTCGATTAGTTTCATTTTGTAAGGCTGAAATTGTGTGTTTTCTATCTTTATAGAATTTAACTCATGAGGAGGCTGTGCTTCGACACGGCATGGTTTGTCTTCAAAGGGTAGTCGAACAGTTGGAAAATCTCAACAATCCTGTGGGCGATGATCCTGGAAGTAGCGTCCTTCTTCATGAGCTTGCTTTAGCGGAAATTCCGGTCGATGCTGTCGGAAACCCATATGATACTCCTATTTTACACGCCATGACGGCTTGTCACTCATATGTTATGATGTTCATTCATGTCTGCCGCACAGGCCAGGTTAAAACTGTTCTATAAAACTCTCAGAAATTAAATGTGGAAAAGTAGGAATTGCTAGTTTAACCTATTTTTTGTTTTATAGCCCGACATTAGAAGTATGTCGATACAGGAATGGGGATCCACCGAAGGACTTTCTGTATTGAGAAGTTTGTCCCAACTGTATTTGAACTTGGTGTGGGAAAGCACTGTACTCCTTGCAATTTGCAGTGGTGAATTCCAGCCAGGGCCGGATGGCTTTGCCCGAACCGACTTGGATGCTCTGGTACCTCCACCGAAAGCTGAAGCAAAATTAATGGATGTGAAGATTTTGCTCAGAGTAAGACATACACCGAAACCCCCTTATCTCGTTTAGACGAGGGGTCCCCTCTCGCTTTTTGTATAAAATGAATACCTTAGAAGTGCTCTATTCATACCTCCATAGAGAATACTGTAGTAGGTAATAACCTTCAAATCCTCGTCGGAAAAATAAGAATGCCAATGCGAAGTACGAAGTCGAAAATTCAATTTCCAGTGTAACGTCTGGTTCTTATAATGCTGAGCTCAGTAGCAACGTCGGGCAACGCAAATAATTGAATCGTATTATTCTGTTATAGCAAATGTTAATGTTTTGTAACCTTGACTTTCACCACAGTATGGTTTAATTGGCATACCCAGAACAAATAACAACATTAATATTAATTATCGTGTGTTGCTTCCGATACTGTTGTAATTTCTAATCCGGGAGAGAGAAAAAATGGTTATTTATGACCCCTGCCTTAACTAAAACTGAAACAAGAAGCACAATGTCTATTATTCTAACGGTAAACGTTGCGTAGAATAGCAAAGGAGGAGGTTAAAGTAAAATCACGTTCCCATTTTAAAGCCAGAAAACAACGGATTATATACGGATTATGTACTTAATTTTAAGTTTTCTGGTTTAGACAATTTTTTCGTTAAAGCTCGAAGCTTATATCTTCGTACCCCATTCAGTTTCGGTGTATTGAGTAAGAGCGTGTCACATTCCTTTAATCGTGTAAATAAGATTGGCATTTATGATATTTCTATACTTTTAAGTCCACATTACTGCTAGTGGAAATTTGTACCAGCTACATTTGGTTTACAACAATTATTTTTTTAGCAATGTGGATCCATGGCAGAACTTATGGAGATTGATAGTGAACCGTCGCCCTCTCGAGTAAGCTCTTCCACACAGACGGGGGCCAACCTAAAGTTGGACAGGACCAATAATGTTATTCTTCAACAATATGCCAAAATTTTGAAGCCTGTCTTAAGCGCTTCCTCGCGCTTAGGCCGAGCCTTAGCCGAACTCTTCGGTCTGCTGGTTAAGGTAGGTCTAGTCATGTATTGCACGAGTATTTATTCCGTATTTTTGGGTATGCATTGGATTTAATTAAACGTTGCTGAACAGCTCGCTGTTGGATCACCATTGAGGCAAAGGCGAGGTCACCAGGTACCAACGGTTCCAGGGTTCATAAGCGTTCAGGCTGCAGATATTGCCGGAGTTTTATCTGAACTGTTGACAAAAGGACTGCGTTGGAATTTAAAGCCGAAATCTCCTGTTCCGAAACTGACCTTCAGTATTTGTGCTGTCGGTTTTTCTTCCCCGCTTCTATTTGATGAAAAACGATTCCCGTACCACTTAATGCTGAAAAAGTTTCTGGACACCGATGGGCTGAACGCTCTCTTCGAGTAATTAACTTTCCGATTTTTAATGCTCGGTTGTTTTTGAAATCCTTATAATCAAGTTCAACAACTATGCCATTTATAGTGTATTTTATTGGGCCATGGATGAATCCAATCCACCCAAGAAGGCTGATGAAGATCCTATTACTGACCTGTCTGAACAGCAAGTGGAGTTCTTAGACGCATGGTTAGTGCTAGTTGAGCGTTTCGTCAGTCCAAAAAACATTCTTGAGACCCCACACGTCTTGCCAGGAAGACACAGTTCAGCGGTATTGAATATAACATTCAATGCAAATGCGTTTTTGTCACATGTTCACAAGGTTAGATTGTGTAATTTTTTGTCTTTTTATTACTGTTTCTTTAAACTTATTGTCATTGTCAGATGTCCATATTAACATTCAGAAGAAGGCACAAATGAACTTGGTTAAATACTAAGGCCCATATGTAAATCAGATTTTTTTAAATTTAAAACTGTTTAGCATGCATTTGATGCCATCGTATTCCTGTGGCGATTTAAGTCAGTTAAACAGATCGGAAGTAGATCGTCTGACTTGATGCTGTCTATTTTATGCAATATACTTCGTCATAAAGACACAGTCGAAGAGGTAAGAGAGCCACTGGTGCTTGAATTGGAATTAAGTCTCAATAATTGCACAGTCTTCTATCTCTGCCTACCCGGCCCGGATAATGTTTTAGGACTGATCTTTAATGTTTGCTTACTCAGACTCAGAAGTCAGCTCCTACCGCAGCTACAAAGGCAGAAGGGGATCAACCAGGTACTAGTACCTCTGGAAATGAACCGAGTACTGGCGACCAGCACTGGTTACCTGCTCCGTCCACTGCTCCGATTGCTTTGAATCAACTCCCCGAGGATTCCACTTCAGGAGCAAGACCACAGCCTAATTTTGAATTAGACGCCGAACCTGACTCAAGCTCTTCTTCGTCAGAAGATTCAGACGATCCAGTTCCCCCGTTGCTCGATGCAAATGGGGTAGATATAAGTGACGCTCGGACCCTACCACTCACGGAAGCCGACACTCCACCACCACCCGACGTTCCTACGGAGCCGGAAGGCACTCCGGGTCCGAGTGTTCCGACGGAGCTAGGCGCTGAGGTGTCAGCGGAAAGCTCTAGCACCAATGTTGCCACGAGCGCTAGTGCAGTAACCGAGCCGAATGGAAATGTCCCTGGATCCCGTGTAGCACCAAATACTTCCGCCGCTGCAGCTGCGGCAGCTCTTGGAGTCGACGCAGATAATTTACAACAACTAATGGATATGGGATTTAGCGTCAACATGTGCATTGAGGCACTTATTTCAACTTCTAATCTGCATCAAGCAACTGACTATCTTTTGAACAATGCTAGTGGCCCAAGTCGAGCTACAACTTCCGCAGCACAGGCGCGGGTTCGGAGTCGATTACGCAATGTCGATAATGCGGTAAGTAAATTATTAAACAAAACAACTGAAGCCGTGATAATTCATTAAGACAAGAACAACACGATTTAGCTCATGCGATGGACTGTGGATTTTGGTGACGACGAAGTTCTTCGAGCTATTGCGCTTTCTCTCTCGGAGCCAACTGAGAAAGTTGTGAATAAAGCTGACCCTGAAGAACAGGATAAAATGGTAAATAAATTCAAACTAATTTTGCTTTTTGCGAACAATTAAGACTATTAAAAATCCGTAAAGTAAGTACCAAATGTATTCGCATTTTAGAAATACGACAAACTTACGAAAGAGGAAGTTACAGCCTTTACATACAGAGTATATGGCAAGTGTATGGAAATTGTGGATGAGGTGCCGGAATGCGTGTACCGGGTTTGTGACCTTCTTGTAGCCGTTGGAAACCGAAATGGACCTGCGTGGGTCCGGAAACTAGTGGACACACTTGTAGGAGACGTAAGTGGGGATTCGAGAATTCGTATCATGATTATCATTGCAGTTGTAAGTCAGATTTAATTGGACATACATGATTTTGCTTGTTATTCAGATTTCTAAGGATGTGCGTGCACTTTTGGAAGATACTAAAGGGAGTTTCACACTAGTGCATGATTTGGTCAACGCGTCAGTTGCATCTAGACTTTCTATCCGAGTTCATCTCTTCAGTTTAATGTTCGAAGTAAGTTCTTGAAATCTAGAAGACTCGAACATAGACCTTAACAAAGAAACTGTGTCTAACTCTAACATAATAATACTATATCTCTAATATTTATCTGCAGGAAATTAAGCCAATGTGCGCTTGCATGATTGAAAAATGGGAAGTCATCGAACCAATTGTTCAGCTTATTAAGATGTTTCAAGTCGCTTTGGTTCAAAATGCAGATAAGGGATTGTTATCCCCCCTAGCCCCGACTCCTAAATGGTTGGCGCCCTTAATACTACTAGTGGACTTGTATGAAAAGGCGTCTATTGCTTCCCGCCGAAGAGCTACTTTAGCTGTGGTAAGTAAATTTATTTACTTGCAATTGCACTTTAGTGTGAAAAAAATCAAGGCAGATATGTGTTTGCTTGCTGTTAATGTTCAAGTTCAGTTAAGTACCTTATTTGATACTTAAAACTACTTCCATACAGGAAACTGATCACGTCTGGAAGTGGTTCGACATCAATTCTGGCAAGTGGTGTGGTTACTCTCCGCAAAACAATTTAATCATCGACAGAGCCTTTTGGGACGGAAACGGATCTGTCCGTATTACTGCTGGCCGACGACGCTATGTGATCAATTTCAATGGGATGATTCAATTGAATGAAGAAACTAGCAATCGGCGTCCTATCACACTCTGGCTTAAGAATAGCAAAGGCCAGAAGGAACCCAAGCCTGAGACATCAGACAATACTGCAACACGAAATCCTACCTCCTTCCGAATCTCCAATCGAACATTGCAACTATTTCGCCGTCCACTGTATGCCAGAGACTCGCCCCGCACGGCCCATGACGGCCTTGATGAGCCAATGATGATGACTATTACTGCCCCCACAAGTGCTCCAACTGGTCGGAGTGTTGAAGCACGTCCTCTGGATCCGCCGTCGCCTCTCACTGCTCCCGCATCGAAAAAGGCTTCAACCTCAGAAAAAATGGAAGTCGAAGACGGGGAAGGAGACGAAGTACAAACTAAATTGTATAAAGATATCGTCATCTTGGAAGGACTTAACGATAACCAGATCCGAGAGCTGATCAGGTAAGTGCTCATTTTTCGTCTTTTCTGCAAGTTTAGAAATATTTATAGTAGACGATACAGCTCTGTGTTCTGTTTGCCTACATTACATTAAAAGTTTAATAGAGTTGGTTAATTTGAAGTTCGGCGTAAACCTCCTAAACTTGCCATGCAATGTAATGTGCTGTCGAATTTTTATCCACTCAAGTTAGCAAGCCTTTAGCCTTTGTAGCATTATGATACACCGTGCAAAATCGAAGATTCGAAGGATTAAAAATAATGTTTTTAAAGTTTCCCTACACAAATAGCTGGTCATCCAAATCTTCAAACCAAGGTCTCCAGTCTAATTTAGGATATGTGTTTGACAACATATATAGATGAAGTTGACAAATGATATATTGTTCATTGTTAATTGCTCCGTTGAGCGGCTCACCAAGTTTGAGCTGGCAAACCTGCCCTTTCTGAATTCCTGGCATGGCGAGTCTTGGAGGAGGCTCGTGTCAAAACCCTCTTAACAATAACAATCAAAGATGAGGTAGGTGTTTATTTATTTTCTGACTATTTAATCTATGTTCAGGTCGTGTGTTCGGTTCATCGCTTTGCCTGTGGAGGCTGATACTCTTCATGCTGTGATGAGATTGTGCCTTCGATTAACAAGGAACCATGAAATAGCTACAATATTCGCACAGTTGGGTGGTGTTAAAGCAATCCTGGACCTAAGCATTCTTCATCATTTCAATGGCTTTTTACCTCTGGCGAATCTAATCATACGGCATGTGATGGAAGATCCTGCTTGCCTCCGATTTGCGATTGAGAAGGTAATGTTATTTCTTTTGTTTAGCCACTACATGACTCCTACCTAACTCTACCATCAACTTATACTACACTAATCTTTCTAGCTGATTCCCATTCCTCCTTCTCTTGGTAAATCAACTTCTCCCCTGTACTAGTTGATGTCTATACTTCAAAATTGTTTTTTTTTGGTACTATTTTAAAGATGGTTCGAGAAAAAGCCTGCGCAGCAAGTGCCTCAACGTGTAAAGAACTGCATTACTTACTTCGGGTGTTAGCTCCTATGGCCTGCCGCGCTCCTGATTTATTTGTGGATGTTGCTAAAGACATCTTGCGTGTGGATATCAGTTTCGTGACCCGGCGTGGAATTCAGGGTAAGTGCCGCGGACAGGATGACATACGTTAGGTGCCCATGAAATATATTATACTCCATACTTAATCCTTTTGATACGCCACTGTTACAGTTGAAGACGATACGAGATTAATTGTTAAGCCCGTTTCCTGCAAGCCAGAGAATTTCAAGACGTATATGGGTGATTGTGCTCGTGAAGTTATTCAGCAACTTTTAGTGGCCTTGACGCATCGATATGATCAAAACGACGAGGATAGCTCTGGCAAAAAACAGGTGTGGAATTCATGCTGGGAATATATTCTGAATTCTAATGTAATTCGAAACTCGATTTATTGTTTCGCCATCACCACTCCAACTTTTGGTGCTTTGCAGGAATCTGTTCCAACTGCAAAGTGCAGTCGTCCAGGCGGCCCCGGAGGATACAGTGGAAATCTGCCCTTGGTTGATCCATTTGAGCAGGTATGCATTCCTACTTTGCAGTCTAGGAGTGAGAATGGTTCTGTAGCTTACAATTTAAACAAAATTTATGTAGATGGAATTGGATTCCTCGTCGTCATCCATATCAATGGTTAATCATAAGTCTGCTAAGAATGAAGCTAATGAGAGTTCCAAGCTGGACAAACCTCTTATTCCGAAGTATGCTATATTGCAACTTCTGGCCGAATCCGTTCACTCTTATTCGTACTCATGTAAAATTATTGCCGAGTTCAGCTTTCAAGGCGGGTCCGCTCAGAGTGTTCCTGAAGTAAGGGATTTTTTCTCTCCAGCTTAATTTGTCTTCGTAGTGTGTAGTGCTATGCTAAGAACTACAATTTGCATTTTCTCACAGGATTGCACTGCTCTTGCATTCCTTTTGGACCACCTGGGACCCATCAATCAATACTTGGGACCTAAAGATTGCAATACAATTCTGAGGGACTTGATCGCGGGTATGGCGAGTTGCAATCACCTTCCAGATGCTCAAGCTATTGTCATTTCAGAGGTAAGCCTGAGTCCGAAATCATCCAAAAGTGGAACATTATCTATGGCACTTAATTATTTGTCTGTCTGTTCAGGTTAAGGCAGCTTTGCAGCGCCTCATGAGCCGACGGGAATCGCAAGAAAAACACTTGAAAATTCAATATCTGACAAATCTAATTTCGTTTATGATCGAAACCTGCCCAGCTTCGCCTTTGATGCAGTTTGTCCCTGTCAAACCGGCACACTTAAGGTCAGTCATTGGCTATCGGCATCCTGTTTTATTTATTTGTTGTGCTACCGTTTGAGCGTACCAGAGCTCAATACATATCCTATTTTCACGTACTGTATTTTAACGGTGTCTTGACAAATGCTAATTTACAGTAGCCTCAACCATGTTGTGAAGCTGTTAGTTCGGAAAAATGTGGTGACAGATTTGGCACGTGTTGCCCACCACATTGATTTGACGAGCAAATGGGTTGCCCCCACTATAAATTCGACACTCAAAGCGTTGGAGTTAATTTCACGTATTGTGAATTTACCTGTTCAACCTCCACCCCGGCCTAAGCAAAAGTCTGAGTCAACTCAGCCAGACTCTGTGAACAATACACACACAGGTATGCTTATGATATCAATAATTGGAAACTTTTGTGTGAGTCCTTTATTGCATTATGCTGATGCAAATCTTCACAACTAAATGTGACGATTATATTTGAAGTTGGAACTAGCAATTCTGAAGGAACGCGAGCACAGGGTGAAGAAACTGTAGAAGATGCTGATAATACCGAACATGACATTTCGGCTGCTGCGGAAAGCTTAGACCCCATTTCTGAAAGTCACCAGGAGCACAGATTAGAACAGGATGAAGAGGCTCTGGAGGAAATAATGGATCAACTGCTCGAAAGGTACAATACATAATATTACAATGACTACTAATAGTATGGTATAGTAGTATGTTATAATAAGCACATAGTTACGAGATCTTGGAATGCAACCTGCTCCAGAAGAGTCAGCTTTGAGCAGCTGACCACTTCTAGAGTTTTTTGTTTGCGTTCAGTATGGGCTGAATCTATAGTCCAGCAGTGCTAGAGCAAATTATTGTTGTTCAGCTTACAAGCATACTCAAACAATCAATCACAGTTAATTAGACATAACCGTGGCCCAATCAAGTGAATATAATCTCGTTACAACTGAAGGAGAAAGATGATGTAGAGTTTTTATTATAGGTTGTTTAGTAGATTGGAAAAGTTTTGGGCAAGCTACAAATTAAGTGGAGCTATTTAGGTCGGAATAGTATAGATTTGGTTTAGCACTGCAGTAAATTGGCCCTCGAAGTCGAGATCACTGCCGCGGAAGACAACTTTCTTCTTTGGGATTTAAAAACCTAAGTAGTCATGCAGTTTTCTGCTCCTTTCCCGGCTTTCTTCTACAAATAAATCGTTTTTTATTAAGGCTTTTTCCAGCCAATGTTCATTAAAAACAAACTAAGGGTATTTTGGGTTTGGTCATTCTGATACGTTCTTTACTGCAGGTGCTGTGTTGTAAGCAGCCTGTGAGTTGCCCAGTTATGGCTTTTTGCATTAAATTGTATATACTAAGTAATCTAATTTGTTAATAGGGACAGCACCCATGTTGAGGATCAAGGTCTAAATGAGTCGCAAAATAGTTTGATGGACACTGAGCAAGCCGACGGACAACGCTTGAATGAGGATTATGAAAGAACGCATGATCATGACCACAACGACTCAAGTGATTCGTCGATGTCTGAAGATACTTCAGACGAGGATGAGGATGAGGAACCTGGAGAAGGTAATAGCAGAGAAGTGCCGGGCTTGAACTATCATACACATTTGACAATTATGGGGCTTTCTATTGACAAATATTATCTCTGTAGGAGACGATGATGAAGAGGATGAAGATGATGACGATGAGGACGACGATGATGATGAAGACGAAGAAGGTCTATCTAACTACGATGAACACCAACGCGCTTACGATGAAGGTTTCCTTCGTTTCCCAACTCTTGACCGGGAAGATGATATGTTGATGGTCCAGTACGGTGCTGGAGGAGAAAATGAGACAACACCTATTTTTTTCACGAATAATGCCAACTACAACCTGAACGTCGGCCTCTTTGACGACCCTCTTATCAATGAACAAGCGAATGGTGAACCGTCATTTCCTTAAATAGATTTTTTTTTGTATCTGCACTATTCACACTAACGTTAGCTATACATGCTTATCCTTTTAAGGCTTGCGTCTGCACCATCCTCTTCTACAACCACCAGCAGCGGAACCTCCAGTTACTGGAACTGTGACAACTCGAGGCCATCGAACCGGAAGGCAACGGCGTTACCAGTATTTTCAGTACATAAATCCGCGTCACCCGCCTCCACCTGCTATTCTTCAAAGGTAACAGACATTTTTATGTAATGCTGTAGGCAAATAAGGCATGCCATATTCACATGTAATTCAGAAATTCGATCTTTTTTATTTTAGACTGTTGGGACCTTCCACAGCCCAAGATGTAATTCAGTTAACAACAGGTCAAGCTCTGAACAGTCAGGGAATTCGAGACGCGCGGCTATTGGTTATGGACGCGGCTACGGTAGTAATTCTGTGTTTATGAATAGTACTATGAGTCGTGTGGATGTAGACAAATAACGCGAAAATCTTTCTGCAATTAGGAACAAGGAATTAACCGTGGAGGGCCCCCTGGAGCCCCAGGTGGGGTTTCTAACTTTACTGCACTGCATTGGTGGTGCGAGGAGGCCAAAGTATTGGATGGTGAATCCATGCACGACTGCATCGTCGGTAATTTATATTAATTTTATAATTTATTTTTCTTTTGCTTATGTTTATAATTAAATTAATATCCAGCCGTCTCTTGCCGGGGTAGTACGATACACTTACAGGGATAAAAATTTCGGTTTCATGACTTTTAAAATAATTTCTAGCTTATGCTTTCGAAATACATAATTTTATAGAGTGTGACTAATTTGTTCGCAGGGATCAAGCGCGCAATTGTTGAAACTGTAGAGGATGATCGAGAACAAGTATTCAAGGCTCGTCGTGAGAAGAGATTGAAAGATGCTGAGGAAGCTAAGAAGAAGCAAGAGGAAAGGATCAAGACCTCTAATGGTAACGCGTGACATTCAATTTTTTTTTTGTATCGTAATTGGTTTGCTTTTTGAGCCGTGAGCACGTATTTTGAAAACACAATTTCTAGATAGAGTCGGCTTAGTAAGTGATACCTACCTGCCTGCGTGCAGTTGCTTTGAAATTCTGTCTAACAAACTAATGAACGAGATGTGAGAGGCCTTGCCCTTCTTTCTTGTTGCTTGATGTGTAGATTTTACAATTGTAGATTTTATGAGATTTCTTGAAGCGAGGAACGTGAGGCTAAGGGTGGTTCAAAGTCGCCCCACTCCCAGCGGAAGCTCAGCGTCTACCCCGTTAATTTCATCCTTCCTGCCCTGTGTATGTTCAAACCAATCATCAGAAGTCTACTACGATGATGTAGAATCTCGGAGGAATTTGCTTCCCTCTGATGTGTCAACCCCATTCCGTCGATGCACTCCTCCAAATCCTTCAATTTTAGGTAGTCTTGCGTAGTTGGTAGTGTAGAGTGTAGCACGTAGTTATTTAGAATCCCACACTAGCTTTAACTAATTACATTAACAAATCATTAACGGGTTTATTATTTACATAATATTTCGGGAAAAGGTTAACTTTCCAGCACCTAGAACTATCTTGTCATCTTTTTGATTAAGCTTTAAAACAACTTGTCAATATTAGCGTTGGTGTTATTCTGATCTGCCATCTGCCTCCAGTGGTGCTTTTTATATCTAGTTTTGTTTAGTAACTAATTTTGATATCAACTTGTTTTCCAGTTAACTTGTATGCACTTTTTCTATGAATGGTTAAACTGAAGCACTGACGCGTACTCCCGTAATTGCACTTGTCTTTGTTCCCCCTGGTTATTACTGTTACTGTGTGAACTGAAACAAGTCAGCATGAATTCCAACCAATAGCCTAGGTATCCCGCAGAATACACTATCCCAGTATTCATGTAACAGCATGTCGTTACCGCGCAAAGTTGTCAATGTGCTGACTTATTTCAGTTCTCAATAGAGCATCTCGTGCATCGTTTTTCTAATTTTGAAACAGACTTAGAGCGGAATCCTGTCCCGGACGCAAGCTCACCTGTCCCACCGCTTGAGATGAACTCTGAGGAGGCAATACCAATGGCAGCAGCCGATTCCACACCTACTCTTCCTGAAGCACCTAACGACACTGCACAAGCCGTTGTTGATCCGGACATTCTTAATTTGCCACAAGCGGATGAGCCGATCGAACAACGAGATATCGACAGATTACAAAGTATTCTGCGTATGGATTCTTACGAATTCGATCGAGAAAGTGCAGAAAATCGCCTTCGGGACGAAGCAGTGCGTCTTGTAATTCCATTAACCTAGCCCGTACCAACGCATAGATAAATGCACAGCTCTTACAATGCAATTTGTTGTACTATGTTAATAGGCTGCTCAGGTAGGTTCGCCGCGTATTGATGCAACGGATCCGCCGGACGTGTTACTGAACGAGTTTGTAGGCCAAATGGAAAATGCAATTCACGGTGGTGCTTTAGACTCAGCGAGTGAAGAAGAATATAACCGATTTAGTCGTGATCTGATTAGACTTGGATGTGGTAAGCTAGAATATAACCAAAATATCAAACCTTAAATAGATTAGTCCTTTTCATTCCTGACCCGGAGTTTAACTTCTTACATATCTTGTAATCTGGAATATTATCAGCGGCGCAGCTACAACATGATGAGCGTGAACGCCGCTCGGGTGGCTTGACCCCGGAGCGTGGAGAAACTCTTAACAACTTTGAAGATCTCCCGCCTCTTATTGCTATTGGTGCACCTGTGGACCCTGAAGTGGCTGCTGCTGCAGGAGAACCTCGACCGGGCCCGTCTGGTGTACAAACCAATGACGAATTTAGACATATTTTAGGAGACATCGAAGTTCCAGAAGGAGTTGATCCTTCTTTCCTGGCGGCTCTTCCAGAGGACATGCGACAAGAAGTCATCGCCGAACATTTAAGGTAAGTTTTCTCTCACTTCACGTTATGACTACTGCTCGGAATTTCTGAAACTGTCGGACCGTCAGACACATTTGTGGCACCTAGAAGTCATTCATCGCTGTAATGATACTTTTGTGTAGGCATCAACGGATTCGTCAAAGACCACCTAACCCAACGAATGAGATTGTTCCTGCCAATGTAATGGACGTTAGTCCCGAGTTCCTCGCAGCACTTCCGCCCAATATTCAGGAGGAAGTCCTTACTCAACAGCGTATGGAGCAGCAGCGTCGAGCAGCTGCTACTAGCAATCCAAACGAACCTTTGGATGCCGAAGCTTTCTTTCGAAACTTGCAACCTTCTCTCCGTCAAGTCGTGAGTTGTAATATTTGATTCTTCACAGCTTGCTTTCTAATTCCAACTGCAAATGACTAATTTTTTGAATGATTAGATCTTGTCCGACATGGAGGAGTCGCAAATTGCCGCTTTGCCCCCGGAGCTTGCTGTAGAAGCACAAAGTCTGCGCCGAGAATGGGAGACAAGGAACCGACAGTTGCTCCAAGATCGCTTTCTTCATCATCATAGTGGAAACGCAACTCTGTCCTCAATTTTGCGAAACAGTGGTATGTACTACGAGGGAGCAGGTCCTACATAAAAATTCGATGTCAGCTTCAAGGGCCTCATTTTTTAGGTTGAGTAAGGCTATATCTGAACAGGCTAAGGTAGGGCTCACAAGATTTATCGCTTTCCGTTCGGGCATTTCATTTCCAGAACCTCAAGATGATCTTAACAGAAGGGTCGAAAATACCTAACTCCTTGAAGTCGATATGGAATTGCGGGACCTGTTTGTTACCTGTTATTTACTTGTACTGCTGTCTTTTGAGGAGTGGTGTGACGTCTACACATAAACATTTCTTCTTACTCAATCATTTATTACTTTATAACAGGAATGCGTCTTGGCGCACGTTATGGTGCTGGCATGCCTAACACAAGTGGTGCTCATGTCCATCGTGGTCCGTGGCCAGGAGGATGGTCGAGACCAGCCGCCGTCCTGGCAAACTCGAATACTTTTCTCTCGTAAGTAATTGTGTAGTAAGACTGGATTTATTTAGTCTTTTGGAACTAAACCCATTCTTGTTCACGTCATCTGAAACAATAGAAAGGTGAAGGGCAAACAGCTGGTCGACTACGAGACACTTAGTTGCCTCCTAGTGATCCTTTTCTTGGACGATTCAAAAATTAACACTGGAAGACTTCATCGTGTTATTCGAAATCTCTCGTACCACAATTATACGAGGCAATGGGTTGTCAAGGTCGGTTAAAGAACTATAAGCATACTTTAAAAAGTTCGAAGTGCGTCTTTTGTCTTTTTGAACTAACAACATTGTGTCTTGTTAATAGTCTCTGCTCTCTGTAATGGAAAAGAACAATGAAAGTACTTCGCAGCTGCCTCCTTCGTACTGTACCTCTGTTTCCGACATGGCTTCCGGATCCAGTACTTCCGTGAACTTGAACGTGCCAGCTGGCGAGAAACGAGGCGTGATTGACTTAACTCCTTCTTGGCTGAACATTAGCTTGGACTCCGCTCTTGGGTGCAGTGCCAATGTCTTTCAGATTCACAAGAATTTCAGCACTCATAGAAAGGGTGGCTATGAACAACGTCATATCTCGATTCACGCTCAGGCTGTGACTCAAATCTCACGGTACGATTTATTTTGAATAAGGCCTATTATATACTAAAAAGAAACTTCCAGCCAAATGATCATAGTTGATGCTAATTACTTACATTATTTCTGAATTCATAGACATACTCTTGACGTGTTAAGCAATTTGGCTAAGAGCTTCCCTGTCCAGTTTCTGCCTCATACAGCCGAGATTTCGGCGAGTGAGACGAAGATTCTAAATACCGATCCTACACCATGTACTCCTGAGTCTAAGACACCCCGGACGCCTAGTAGCTCCAGTTTATCGGGAGGTAAAAAAGTGCTCGAGGCGGGCGATCCACTCTTTTGGGATTTCTTGTTGCGCCTGGATGCTTCTACATCTGGCAAAAAGGTTAGCTTTTTGCCATGTTACTTTCATTAACGTGTGATATGTAACACAAGCATCTGAAAGCTAAGATTCGATTGGTTCTATAGGGTAAAAGCTTGGCTAAGATTAATCCACACACTTCGACCCAATCTTCCGACACATCGCAAATAACGGTGACATTCGAAGCTTCTCCTTTCGGACAGCTGATCAAGATGTTGGCCTTTCCGTTCATCCGTCGAAGTCAGATGCTTACGGACAAACTATTGAGACTGTTATCTTTGATCTCTCTGGGAGTCCCAGACACTTCTCGTTATGGAAGAAAGGTTCTCCTGGAGGAACCCGAGAATCCCGTGGATGAATCTAGTTTAATTTCTGAGTCTCATCTTCGTCTAATTGTTGAGGTTATCACATCCAAGAGTTGTTCTGAAGAAGGTCTCGAAGAGGCAACTGCCATTTTGCTCAATTTATCTTATGGTCCGCCCACTACAAGAGACAAAGTGAGCAAAATTCTGTTCAACTTTAATTTCTCTGAAACGGCCGTTTGTTTTATTTCTAATTTAAATTCAGCACTTTATTTCTAGCTATTTTTACGATCTTTATTCTATGTTTTTCCTTTGCTCCACATTAGATCTTAGCCCTTTTGACTGAAGGAGTGCGCGAGTTGGGGTCTGTGGTCTGTAACCACATTGCCAGTTTAATGGCAGAACTGAAGGGCCTGAATACTGATGCACCAGCAGAGCACGCCAAGGACGATGAACCTCACCCTGGAACTTCTGCTGATACAGATGCAAGCGATAGGCATCTTCGTGGAACTCTCACTGACAGGTGGGTGGATTTTTAGTACATTAGTAGAGTTTTCCATGATTATTTCGTTACTGATTGGCATTGGGGCTTGTTTAGATTTACTAAAGAAACGGTTGTGATTACGCCTGGAGCCAAGAGCAAAACTGCTTGCGAGCTTCAACTTCCATCAATGACAGCTTTGACTTCAAAGACGTCCAGTCAAGCTTTTTTCTTGCGCCTTCTCAAAGTGATAATGACACTACGAGAACTCATTCGCGTAGCTATCAAGAAGCACAAGAAGGGTAAGTTAAATCTCATTACATCTAAGTAATTGGAAAGTCTGGAAAACAAATATTATTTATGATTTGGAATTCGTGTAGGCAACGAGCGGCTTGCTGCTATTGGAGGACCGGTAATGTCAAGTACAGCTGTCGGTTCAGCTCTTGGTGACGGATCAACAATGAATACAGGTACGAATAGTTTAGCATTTTAGAATTTTCTTGTGCCGGTGCTATTAGCATCGAGAGCAATGAGACCTAGAATGATATATATAGACCAGTACCAGCCGATGGATGTGGACCAAGGTAATATGGATACTTCTGAATCTCGGACAGGAACTTCGAGTGCTTCCGGGACTCCGGTGCCAGGTGACAATCAAGGAGCTTCCAGTAGTCAGGCAGGAGCTTCCGTCAATGAAAGTGATGCCCAGTTTTTGGACAAGTGTGTTGGAAGTGAAGAGGTAAGGGATTCTAACTGCGGGCGGCCGTTTTAATTCAAAACTGGTAACCTTCAACTGAAATTAAACAATGAATGTGTTTGCCATTCAGAAGGAAGGAGCTGCTGGCACAAGTAAAGCCTTTGACGAATCGAGACTGTTACCGCGACTTAGTTGTGAGCTGAACTTGGAAGAGCTTTGGGACACCTTAAGTCAATGTCTTCTGGAATTGGGACATACACCTGATCATCACGCAGTGCTAGTACTTCAGGTAGATATCCACAGCCTTACCTACTCACGAAACTGCGAATACACTAGTAATTTAATTCTTATTCTTTTTCTCTCAGCCTGCCGTTGAAGCATTTTTCCTAGTTCATACTTTCGCTATTGAAGTTGACTCCAAGAAGCTTACTCGGGAGTCACGTGAAGCTCAGCTATCCCATCTCCAGCAAGATTTGCCACCCGTTTCTCCTATTCCAGGTCCCAGTGACAACCTGACACACATTGAAGGTGAAATGTATGAAACTCAAAATTCTTCAGCTCTGGAGACCTCTATAGCGAATATGTCAGGTCTTCCTCCTGACACCAGGAAGTTCTTGACATTTGCTGGTACGTTAATGCAATAATCAACTGCTCTCATCCATACATACTGGTTGAAGTTTTTTTTTCACGGAGATAGCAGAAGATTGTATAGGCGAATGTAAAGTAATGCTACTGTTTCAATTCAACAGAGACACACCGAACTGTGTTGAATCACATTTTGCGCCAGTCCACTGCACACTTAGCAGATGGCCCGTTTGCCGTCTTAGTTGATCATACGAGAGTATTAGACTTTGACATCAAACGTCGGTACTTCCGGACCGAATTGGAACGGCTTGATGAAGGGGTTCGCCGTGAAGATTTGGCTGTTCACGTTCGCCGGCTACATGTTTTTGAAGATTCTTTCCGTGAATTGCATCGTCGTACTGCCGAAGAATGGAAAAACCGATTCTACATTGTTTTTGAAGGTAAGCAAACTGGCAACTTGCAATCAGTATCAAGCTCTTGAATTTGGAATAATCCTTACGTGCTCAATGTCCGATAGGTGAAGAGGGACAAGATGCCGGTGGTCTCTTGCGAGAGTGGTACGTCATCATCTCACGCGAAATTTTCAACCCGATGTACGCCTTATTTACAATTTCTCCTGGTGATCGAGTTACCTACATGATTAATCCATCCTCGCACTGCAATTCAAATCATCTGTTCTACTTCAAGTTCGTTGGACGTGTGATTGGTAAGTAAGGCAACTTGTTGCCTTCGCTATTTTTTGATTTGGATCATTTTGTATTCAATAATAATCTTTGAATAGCCAAAGCTATCTATGACAACAAACTGCTCGAGTGCTACTTCACCCGCTCCTTCTACAAGCACATTCTTGGGAAATATGTCAAGCACATTGACATGGAGAGTGAAGACTACACGTTCTTTCAAGGATTGGCTTTCTTAATGGATAATCACGTCTCAGAACTGGGTTACGATCTAACGTTCAGCACTGAAGTTCAGGAGTTTGGAGTTACGGAAGTACGAGATTTGATTCCAAATGGACGCAATATTGCTGTTACGGAAGATAATAAAACTGAATATGTCCGACTAGTCTGTCAAATGAAAATGACTGGCGCTATTCGGAAACAGTGAGTTCCAAAAAACTAAACCCAGCCCAGGATCGCCACCGTTTGCATATTCACATGTTTCGTGTTTTTTTTAGACTCAATGCATTTTTGGAAGGTTTCTACGACATCATTCCTAAGCGCCTCATTTCTATTTTTAATGAGCAAGAACTCGAACTGCTTGTCTCAGGACTGCCTAATATTGACATTGAAGACTTGAAGGCCAATACAGAGTATCACAAGTACCAGTTGACGTCGCTTCAGGTTTGTAACTTGACTGAATACATGCTATATGCCATGCCATCTAACAATCGCCTGGCATTGCATTGTTTTAATTGGTTAACTCCCTAACCTTTGATGCCACAGATTCAATGGTTCTGGCGGGCTTTACGATCATTCGACCAAGCTGATCGTGCGAAGTTCCTGCAGTTCGTAACTGGGACATCAAAAGTACCTCTTCAAGGTTTTGGATCACTTGAAGGAATGAACGGGGTTCAGAAATTCCAGATTCATCGTGATGACCGGGCCACGGATCGTCTTCCAAGTGCTCACACTTGGTGAGTCCTCGAAGTGTTTTCATCAATTTCAATAAAGTCAGTGTACTATTACCATAACTCTTTCCTAATAATGACCTCTCGTTTCTTTCCAGCTTTAATCAACTTGACCTTCCAGCTTATGAAACCTATGATAAGCTGCGAACCTACATGCTGAAGGCGATCCATGAGTGCTCCGAGGGTTTTGGCTTCGCCTAACCTCGTACAGGACAAAGGGTGATACTAAATTATTACTTACCGTTCGTGTACCTAGAAATATGTTTCTTACAAAAGTCTCCGGAATCCTCCTACATTTATACTTGCGACTCTACTAATTCAATTTTACTCGAGAAGCTATGTAATTTAGTTAGGCTCCGAGTTTACCGAAAGTGTGACCTTATGTTAGCTTTCTCAGCTCGTTCTCAGCTGATGTTCTTATTTCTTTATGTGGTTAATAAATAATAAAATGCAAAGAAAAAGGCTAAGCTGCTCTCACTTCGAAACTATAGTATGTATCCAAAACGCTACTCAGTTGACGGTTTCAACCAGTCTATGGTCCTACGTACTACGTACTACTTTTTTTTAGCATGTGTAAGCACCTGACACCGGACATAAGTTAATATAATAGGCAGTTATTTGCGAATGAGTAGTCCTAGTCCAATGTGTTTACAATTATGTGTTCACAGTTTATATACTTACTAGTTTGCTTTTTGACGACCGAATACCAATATCTCAGGACTGGAACAGGTTAGAAACATGCGGAAAGCAGCGTTGGATGCACAAACTAGCCTAGACCAATACTATTTATAAAAAGTGGCGAAAAACTAACCTAACCTAGCATAGAATAACAACAAAACATAACATAACCTACCTCAAATCAAAGAAAATCGTGCTCTGAAGTACCCTGACGGAAATTAGCACTGGTGCTCAACCGACGGTACTAAATAGACGCCGGACGAAAATTTGGCAGTGATTAGTTCCTATTTTTGATTTGGATTCAGTCTGGCGTTCTAGATTCTCGAGAACCATACAGAGAGAGAAAATTAGTAGTCTAATAAAACGTCTAAAACTCGATATTTCGAAACTAGAGAGGAGAGGCCACGAGGTGTGGGTTTTAATCCGGGACAGAGAAGCGCTGCGCTGTCAAGAAGCAAGAAGAGAGCATGAGCAGTCCATGCCATGGCATGGCGGTGGTGGTCTGCCTAAAATCCCTCGACACCGAACATACCGACCGGGTTGGTTTTGGTTAACGTTAAGTTAGGTTAGGTTTTGAGCAGATTTCACCTTTTTGGACTTTAAATAAGCTAACCTAACCTATTACGATCAAATCTAGCTTAAAACAGTTGAATTTGAGCGAAGTCGGTGTTGGTGTGGTCGGTGGTTTTTAGGTAGTCCGGTCCGGTCCATGGCGTGGCGGCAGGCGAGGCGAGGCCTCCTCATCCAGTTCCAGTCTTTTCGTCTGTGCGGTGGTGGTGGTTGTTGCGTGGTTGGTGTCGTGTCACATCCTGGTCGCTTTGTGTTCGCATTTCGCATCCAGCTTCTCACGTTTCCACTGTCAACTCCAAAGTTGTCTCTTTGCTCTTCTTCACTGTCTGTCTGTTGACCTCTTTCCCACTGGCACGGGTACAGATCAGTCACTACTGGACAGGACTAGTAGTAACTGGGACGGTAACCGGCAACTACAACTACTGCTTCTTGGCAGGTGATCAGTCGTGCTTTAGAGTGTTCGCTTCGTTCAATATCATTCCTCACAATCACCACTCACCACCCCCTAAGCAGGTGAGTAAAGAGTTTTTTGCCTTTATAAATTATAGCATCTTCCCTTCCCGGTAAATCTGCCGTTGACTTTGACGAATTACTGAAGATTTAAAAACTATGTACCCGGCAATGAGACTGTCTATTAGCTACTGTTCTCTATTTTCGCAGTTAGGCAGACAGCAGCAAGCAGTATTTTGTATTCAAAACCAAAAATGATACGTTACGTGGATTGCCCATGATCAATGATCATAATTCATCGATTAATGAAGAATTTTTGGACAGTGAATATTCTGGCGGCTAGCCCTAAACTGTCAACTATTGACTATCCAAGAGTGATGTGAAACGAGGCTTGAGCAAAATAACGGCTCGCTAAATGTGAAATGGTTAGACCATGTGTGTCATCTAACATTTACAAGCTAGAAGCACAGCCATGAGCCATGACCCATGACCAAAAAATAAGTGATAGATTGATTCTGCTGTTGCCTATGCATTTTACAGAACTCTCGAACTCTCATCAACTCTCTACGACTTAGCAATAGAAGCAAGAAGTCTCTTTTCTGTTATAAGCTCCGATTGAAACGGAAGGGTCATGGTCGCATCCATTTACGTTCATGGTTTCCTCCTCGTCAGCAGCGCTCTGATCTTATGGGCCATGTTACCTGATTGGAACAGAGAACGGTATCTGAAAAATTGCTTTTTGTATATACCTGTTCAGCTAAGCAAGATAAATATTGAAAAATAAATTAGTCATTAACGTTGTGACTCTCAAACCTAAAATAGGTCGACGACGGCTATTTTAGAAGTTCGACCCGCTAGAGCCTGAACTTGGGTTTATAGACTTGGCGCTGAATTTAGTTCGAGAAATTCTTAGGCGACGCTGTAACTCGTGTTTTAGCAATACTGTTAATTTCAACTTATTATTCTAATCCTCGGCTAAAGTTAGTTTTACACGTAAATAATCCAGTGGCATTTCCTGCGGACCGCAGAAGTTATTGAAAGCTTTAAATCCTTTGCGTCAAGGAAGTCTGAACTCGAAAGTGAGGTGCGAAATCTTCATTTAAAACAGTCCAGAAAATTCAAATCTTATATGAAGGGAAAGACGAATGACCATCTGTAGTTTGATTAATATAGCTTTCTAAAATGCAGTAATTGAGATTGGGAAAAGAGTTAAACGGAAAAACGTACCAAATTAGATTTAAAACTACACGGAGTCCAAACTTCGAATGTCTTACCAATTCAATAAGTCAAGATTTGACTTTTCAGTGCCATCCATACGTACTTACTAAAAAAATGTGTTACGGGTTTGAATGCTTGTCAAGTCAGAGTCGCACATAGAGTACCCAATTGGAGTTTTAAATCCATTATTGCCCTACGTAAATGATGTTGTGTAATTTATTCCTCTGCAGAATGTCGTCAGTCTTCAAATTTGCTCATTTGAGGAAGAACTTGACACCCTGGTACCCGTTCGGTGGAGTAAAACGCGCAGACGTGGATCCTGACAAAGCCGACTGGGGGGCTATTGAAGATGACTGGTGGTACAATCCTTCAGGCTACACATCGCCGCGTGTATTACAAAAGCCCGAATGGGCTGATGAGATGATCAAACCGGGTACGAATCAAGTGTTTAAGTGGAATGAAGTCGATGGTAGTGTCAACCGAAAGAGCTTCACCGGAATATATCGTGTGAGGGCCGCTTATTGGCCCCTCAACCCGGCTGGTCGCACCGGAATAAGCGAGCGAGGAGTTCTTGGTCGTTGGGGTCCGAACCATGCTGCTGACACGATCGTCACTCGGTACGTTCTATGTCATACTGCGCTGCTGATTTTACAGGCAGCAATTTTCATAATTTTGTATTTTAAAAGTTCACGCTACTGCAGAGCATTCATAATAAATCGTTCTGGAGTCCTCTGACTGAATTTTTAAATCCATGTATGGGAAATATTATTTTCCCTCAATATTCGGGAACTATATAATGTACCCAGTTATTGTGATCAGGAATCAGGAAGTGCAACATTTTTTTACTGTTAGCCCGAAATAACTCAAGAATTCGAAAATAATGTAATTATTGTGTTCTTTTCTTTATGGTTAGAGTAAAAACGAACGAAGACGGAAAGGTCGTGGTGGCTGAAGATGGAAAGTCTGTTGGACAATTTATTGCCATTCAACGAAAGGACACGGGGGATTGGGCGATTCCTGGAGGTAAGAGACTTCGTTTCTAAAACACTAGTTGCTGTGTTATTAGTGTAATAGTGTACGAAACTTCTCGATTTCTTATTTTCCAACGAATGGTGCTGGAGTTTCTATTTGTAAATAACAAGTAATATCTGATTCAGGAATGATTGAACCCGGAGAAGATGCTCTCTCTGCTGCAAAACGAGAGTTCTACGAGGAAGTCTTTAACATCGAAAAAGCTAATGACGAAGAGAAAGCCGAATTAGATGCTGGCTTTGCTAAGCTCTTTGCTACTGTCCCAGCAAAAGTCTACGAGGGTTATGTTGACGATCCCAGAAACACCGATAACGCATGGATGGAAACTCAGGCGGTCAATTTTCACGCAGAGGAGCCGGATGTTCTTAAATTTCTTTCGGGAATTAAATTCAAGGCTGGAAGTGACGCCAAGCAAGCCGCTTGGGTTGACATTTCTTCCAGTTTGGCCCTGTATGCCAGCCATAGGGACTTTATTGAGAAAGTTGCAAAGGACCGTAACTGGGCTTGGTAGTTGGCCTGGTACTCAGAAGAAGTGTTCGCAGTCTAGTTCTTTCAAAAAAGAGTGATCATCCAGTCAAGAAGATGAAGTTTACTTAAGACATATTTTTTTACGGTACAGCCTTTAGTACCCAAAGTAATTACTACATTTCCGTCCATGTCCATGTATCCGGAATAAGTTTACGAGTAACATTAGTAACTCTTCTACTTTTGTCTGATTGTAAGAATAAACCGTAAATGTCTAGATTTGAAACCTGAGCTTGGATAGCTTTTGTGGGTGTGAGTCATTTGATTACCAGTCATGTCACGTATCCCGAATAGTTTGTATGGCAAATAAAATTAAAGCCGTGCAATTAGATTACCATATCGTGATTCTCAAGCTCTGAACTCCCACTCGACTGATGTTGATAAGACTAACAAAGTAACTATCGGCTATTGCACCCGAAATGTGAATCTTCTGTACCAGGGTGTTCTTGGGCGAATAAATATTTGTTTCAAGATAAACGAGAAGACAGAAGGAGTAAAATCCTGTAGTATTAGGCGCTCAATTAGTCGCCGGCTCAAGTTCACACGGCTAGTACATAATTAGGAAACACTTAAGCAGGCCCGCACTAGTTCTCTGAAGTATTTTAGCCGATTCCGTTTAAAGAGCTAATTGGTGATTGTGGTGAGCTGTCCAGCACTCGTCACTGTCAAGCCAATTATCATTGATGGCGTTCAAAATAAAATACTTCATTTCGAAAAGCGTGATTTCATTTCATTCACCGCTTATTGATTTAATTCTTTGAAGCTCTTGAATATTTCAAGTTAAGCTGACCGTGATTAGTCGTATCTCGAGATTGCAGATAGGGGAATATAGTGCTGAGCTTAAATTGATTTTCTGACACTTTTGACTCAACTCTTCTGTCCTGCTGGCTACTTTACACTCCAGTCGGCACTATTTTTTTTTAATTTAAAAATTAATTTTCCCAAAATGGCGGGGATCAAGATGTCGCACTTGGCTGTGTTAGTCACGCTTGGTCTTTCCTTGGCGTCCTCCATGAGCATTGAAGAGTATGAGGCTCTGCGAAACCAATATTTAGATGTAAGACAATGCAAAGTTAATCTTATTGTAAAAGAGCATAATTGCACATTAGAAATATAAGCCTCAGTTAGGCTATTTTTCATCTGAACGTAAAATGTGTATTCTCGAGCATTTTGCGGCTATTGTAGAAGAAAAATTACAGCAAGCTTGATTATAAGTGGTCATGTTACGTGAGTAAGATTTTTCTAGACGGAAGCAGAAATGACGCTAGGAGCCAATCTTATAATGGATGACCGTGAAACCCAAGTGAACAAAATTTTGATGGACTTCAAAGTGCGAGAATTTACGGAAGGGCTGGATAGCAATGGCGACTACTTTGGGTCTGCTCGACACTTCTTTCATTCCAAACCTCTCATTGAAGCTTCTAACGTTTTCAAAATCGTCAAGATTTTGCCAAAAGGTAAACCCGCGTTGATGCAAATTTTCTCAATCATTGATGATGGACAAAAGTTGTCATATTATGTCGTTTAGGAGCCGCCCTGCATATGCACGATTTCACCGTGGGTTCCTCGGACTACGTGGCCATGAACTTGACTCACTGGGATAATCTCTACTATTGTATTGGCGCTGATGACCATTTACTGTTTCGTTTCTTCCCCTCCCAGCCAGTTGAACCATGCTTTGAAATGACGCCGTGGGGACTTGTCAAGGACCTGCGAGACAACGCTTCGAGCCCAGGACATCTCGACGACTGGTTGAAAAGCAGCATGTCTATGTTCACGGAAACCCCGCAAAGTAGATCATTTCCCTCAAATTTGAGACGCTTTCCAAACCTCAATTGTAATAACATGGCGTTGTTTTGACCTCCGTACTTTAGTTGACTACCCGGATACTGACAGAGCCTGGTACTGGTTTGAGAAGAAAATCACAACGATCAGCACTCTGGTCAACTATGAGCCGGCATTCCGAGACTTCTACTACCAAACGCTTCAGGAATTCTACGACGACAATGTTATGTACATTGAGATGCGAGGATTATTTGATTCCGTAAGTCGCTCAAGTGCATTTAAAAATAGTTCTCTGGAATCCTTGCTGACAAACTTTAATCTGGTGAAGGTTTACCGATTGGACCAATCTCTTCTGACGCCACTGGAAGTGGTTCAACTGTATCAAGACGTGACCGCGGAGTTTGTTCGAAATAATCCTAGTTTCTGGGGTGCCAAGTCCATTTATGCCCCGCATCGGTTCCATACAAATGCCGAGATCCAGGCCAAGTAATAAGAAAGCATGAATGTATCCAATACAAAAATTTGTGTACTGAACGCTTATTGGGAAATCTAATGTCTCTGATTCGGCTAGAATTAACGAGGCAGTGCAGATGAAAAGCAACTATCCAGACTCCTTTGCTGGGTTCGATTTGGTTGGTCAGGAAGACAAGGGCTTTCCGCTTCACTATTACTTGCCTGAGCTCTTGGACGCCGCTTCCAAAAATGTTAAATTCTTTTTTCATTCTGGAGAAACAGGTAAATCTAGTAGTCAGTCTGAAATGCGTACCTAGGTAATTGGTCCACCATAATCAAAAAGTGATAAAAATTGTTGATTCAACCTAGATTGGCATGGAACCAAAATTGATGAGAACCTCTTAGATGCCCGTAAGCCTATTTCAAGCATCTTTGAACAATAAAGAATGGTCGTTCCTAAATATCGAATGATTTTCTTTCAGTTTTGCTGAACACAACGCGATTCGCTCATGGCTACGCTCTCACCGCTCATCCTTATTTACTTCAAATGGCCAAGGAAAAAGGCACCGCAGTGGAAACCTGTCCAATTTCTAATCAGGTACTTAACTTACAGCTAAATTTTAGGTTTCTTAAATCGACATATTGAACCGAACCAAATCAATGGCTAATGGAGAAAAAAATTCAGGTACTCCGACTCGTCGAGGACTTCCGTAATCATCCAGCCACTTCTCTGTACCGAGAAGGTTTCCCCATTGTCGTCGCCAGTGATGGACCAGGTGTGGATGTATACAGTAAAATTGACGCTTTTCTTTGTACAGACTCTAGCTCAGACGCAGTGTCTAAAAATCGAACAATTCTTATTTAGGAATTTGGGGTTCTACGGCACTTTCTCATGATTGGTATGTAGCATTCATGGCAATTGGTGGGCAGCGTGCAGATCTCCGCTTTCTGAAGCAATTGGCTCTCAACTCGATTGAGTAAATTTTTTAAAAATTGCAATTTGCAACGATCAGCTTTGCTTTTCCAGTAACTTACTCTTCGTGCCTCTGCGTTACAGATACAGTGCAATGAGCCCAACTGAAAAGGCAACTGCCGTGGCACAGTGGAATTCGCAATGGTCAGTCTTTCTTGACCGCGTCTTAGATTTGTATGGACCTGAACCAGGTAAGGATCCATTTCCGCTTCCTCAGCCTCAACCTCAGCCTGGGCTTGCCTATTCAATCCATAATACTTCTTCAATGTTCCTGCCGCTGACCATTTCTGCAGTTCTAGTCACACTTGCATTCAGTACATAACGGTTAAAATTCTGTAATGCAACCCATTTGGAACTTTAATAAAATCACTGCATAGACCTGACTCAATTTTATTTCTATTTCAAAACCTAATTCAACTGAATCTGATTTACTTATATAGCTCAGCGCAACGCTCCTTCATCCGTCACAGTAGAAGAGTCAAACGAGATTCCAATTTTTCCTTAATATTTTATTTCGTCTTAAATATAAGTATCTGTAACCTAAAACAGCATTCAGTACCTACTTATATTTGGAAATTCAAGTGAAAATTACTAGTAAATAAATCCACAAGTCAATATATTGTCGTCCTGATAATAAGAACAAATAGGCATAAAACTTTTTTTCTAAATTTCAAATTGGAATTTTGCATAGAACTGTTGAATAGTTTTTTTTAAACTAAAAACTTAACAAGGCACATTAGGAATTCTTTAAATAGCTGAAACAGTCCTGCCCAACAAAGAAGTCCATTGAATAATTTTATAAATTACGAGTTAAATCATCTATCTCGAACCGAAAGGCTAGAAACACTTAAAAATATTCCATTGTAAAACATAAACTCTTAAATAGGTATGATAAGGCTACAACTTTGTACTCCAAGAAGAGACCTGTTTACTTCACACTGAAACTAAAAATACCTACGTCTAGAAAATATATGAGAATTCATTTGAACTATTTGTTTAAAGAATGGAAATAGAAATCGAGCTCAACATTGACTGCTGCCAGAGAAGCAAGAGTAGTGGAATTACCGTGTTTGTAGTGTCATAAGTGCTAACAACTTAACTAAAATTAAGTCTAGTATTTATCTCAATCTCGACTTCCTCAATATGTACAATAAAATCAAGCGGATAGTCCGGTTATGTAAAATTATAGGAGCACCAATATTTTACAAGAGCTGACGCAACAATCCATTAGGATTTTCTAAAACAATACAAACGAAAGTATTTTATAATACATGGGTAAATGAAGCCACAATGGCTCCGTTTCCTGAGATAAAATGTGAAAATTAGAAGTACTCCGCTGACTAGCCAGTTTCGTGTGTACTAAAATATAATAATATAGATATATACAGAATAGTATACAAACGAGAACATGACAAAACGGGGTTCCCAATAGAAATGCCAGGGAAAATATTGGCGTATATAAACGGGGGTTAAGGCACCAGCCTGATTTACTTGTACGGGCATGATTTACGGGTGGGTACTGCGGTACCTATATTGGAAACATGGTTTGAAACTTTCGCTTTGCATCCAACACGAATTATTTGGTCCCAATTATTGAATCAACGCAATGGTGAGAGTATTGCAACGAGCGAGATTAGAACGCATCGAACACATGCATTTTTAGTATGTATAACAATTATTTGGGATTAGGTTAACAGCTTTAAACGAGCAGGAGTTGAGTATTGTTTGATTTGTGCTTAGGAATACTTAGGGCTCTTCTGGCCTTCGGTACTAGCTCTTGGTCCGTCCGAAGGAGTCAGACAGAAGGAAGTGGATGGACGCGGTTTTGGACTGGCGTCTGAGCTTCTGCCTCGCTTCCGCTTCCTCGTTTTCTTGGGTGGAGGCGTTTTGAAACCCGGATACTCCATGCATTCTCCGTGAGTGAAATGTTCGTTGATATCCACTGTTAGGTCACCGTTGATGACGTGATCAAGTCTCAGGCCGTTCAAGTGCGGATGATTTTCGAATTGTTCTCGGTGTTGATGTTCCTTGGCGTCTGCTTCACGATGCAGAGCTTCGAGTTCTCGGAATGTTTCAGTTCGTGATTTGGATGAGAGAGCGGCAATGTAGACTTCCTCTTTGTCCACGTCGGCGCATCGACTGGTCATGATCTTGACCCCTCGTGGATACTTGCTGTCAATGCGGTGGTCCAGGTTATTGGCAGTGAGAGCGGCTGATTCCGCGGAGTAGTGATTGTCGTATTTGATATCCAAATTTTGAAAGCTTAGCTAAATTGAAGAATTTAAAAAACTATACATTATGATACAATCCACAATTAGCCGTTGAAATTCGTTCAATGAAATTACCAGGGCTAGGACGGCATAGAACATTCGGGCTGCCTCAGGGCGATCGAGCTTCTTCATATGACTAAAGACTTGACGCAGTGGAATCCATCGATGACCATCCCCGCCCTCGGAAGAAGAGGATGGACTGGGCAGACCGTCGAACTGAAAGCCGAGAAGGTTGTAGTCAACGGCCAAGTCGGGGTTATCGAGTTTCAGCGTGGGCGATGTTATCCGAGTTTCTTCGCTCTGCTCCTGACTTTCCTTGTTCGTCACGTCCAGGACGTCCATTTCGTATTTCCGGACGTCAAACTCTTCCTTCTTTTCCTCATCCGCCAGTACTTTCTTCATCTTGAGTTCAAAGCTTTTGACGCGTCGAAAGAAACCCTCCGTGTTTTCCTCAATCTACAAAACACGTAAGGATAAATTTGGCTCCCAAACTCGCACGTATTGAAAACAAACGCTATATCAACTAACCAGTGGAATCTGCGTATACTTCGGTACAATGGACTTTTGAATCTCGAGCAACATCTCCCTCATCCTCTTTTCACTCTGGACTTTCGTCTTTTCGGCCGTTCTTTCCATAATGGTCAACTCTGAGTCGTCATCGTCCTCCGGAACGCTGCTCTGCGAAGCGTCGTCCGTTGGCTGCTTCAGCGTTTGGCTGAACGTCTCGTGCAATTCGCTTGAACTTGCGGCCGGGTTCTTATCCAGATCAAGCCATTTTGCATAATTCTCAGAGATCTGGGCACAAGCCTCACTCGCCACTATATTAAGCAATTAAAAATTTGATAATCAGAGACGCCGTCTTGTAAGACAGCTGAATAATTGAAACGACCGAAGCATACCTTTAGATATATGCCGACTGTAAGGTATATTGTGCTCCTTGTAAATATTTTCGAGCCGACTGACGGCGTGCTCGAATGTTTTTTCCACTTCTTCTTTGGTCAGCTCACAGGTGAAGGGCAAATAGTGCAGTTGGTTGATAAATTTTTGGATTTCCGTCTGCTCTTCCTGACTGAAGCCAGCCAGGTCACGGTTCAGATCACCTTTCGACAAGAAATCGGGCAGACTGACTCCAATCGGAACAACGCGATCGCCGTAGCTATCATCCTCCTTCTCAACTTTGATAACGACGCCTTCCATTGAAATTGGAGCTGGGACCTCAGGAGTCTCGGGAGTCACGCCAGGTACGGCTGGTAACGAAGCATCACTGCTCTTATCCTCCGTGTCCTTGGTAGTGCTATCACGCTTTGGCTTCTCTTTCAGCTTCTTGAGTTCTTCTGCTGTTTTCTCCTTCACAACGCGTTGTTTTCGAAGACATGAGACCAGATCCGGGGGACAATCATCATCACTGTCTTCAAGTCGTGGACAAATGGGTACGTCGTACCAGGGAACCAGCACTGGTGGTTCTCCGTAATCACGCTTCTGTCGTTTCTCTCGCGCTGCTTTCTCTTTCTGTGACAAAAACGGAAAATTTGTAAATGCATGCCTTAAGAGAAATGAGTCATGCCTTGAATATATTCTTACAGGTTCCAGTGCTTCCCCAGCAGTCTCGTCATGATTTTGAACTGGAGCATCGGAAATTTCTTCGTTTACTTGCTTTTCAACCTCCTCAACATCGTCATCCATAATCGTGATCACATCGGCTTCTTTTCTAACGGCTGAAAACCAAAAAAAATAGCGTCTAAATGAAGTATTCCAAACCGTGAACTGTTTCCGGACGTCAAGAATTGACTTACCAGGAACTTCTGGCTCGACCGTTACTGATTGACGAGTCGATTCCGAGTCAGTGTCATTGTGTATACTTTCGCCGGCTGCTGTCATCTCAGAATCGGCATTCACACGTGCCGAAGAATCTGACTGCTCATCAGTGGCTTTTTCCGGTGACTCTTTGCCGGTTTCAATGTTAGTGGATTCTGGACCAGTTTCTCCTATATTCTGAGCATCAGTTGAAACATTGGCAGCTGTTTCGGAAGGATCGGCAACGTTTTCTGACTCCGGTGGTCCTTCGTTGTCATCTTCAGCATATTCTGGTTCAGGAGCAGGTTTTCGAGACCTGTTCAGTTCAAAAAGAAAGTTGGTAAATATTTGTCTGGAAGCCCCTTAAACCTTTGGAAAATTGAATAATTCGCTGCTTACGTTGTAGCGTATTCTGCCAGTCTGCGAACGTGGTCCTTGGTATTTTGCACTTGCTTACTGAAAGTCCGCATACTGCAATCGAGCAGAAGTGCTGCTTCGGTGAGATTGATTTGAGCCAGGTTACCTTCCTCAACCTGCTTCTGTACAGTATTCGTAACTCGAATGAACTCATCAATGATCTAGACAGAAAAAATTTCGTTTGAGACTTTCAAAGGCGTAAGGCCGTCACTTCCTTTCCAATCCAAGCCAGTGGAGCTGGTAAAACCGATTCCTCAGTACTTTGATGAAAAATTTCTGAATAACTTACCCCTTGGTTGTCCTTACTGAAGGGGTCTTTGACTCCATGAGTCTTCTTGAACTTGATGAGCAGTTCCTTCACTTGAGGAGACAGGAGTGAGTTAAACGAAGAGGTGTCATCGGAGATTGAAAGCGTAGAAATGGTACGATCAGTTCTACCCTTTGGTATTCCCTTCCGAGAATCTTTTGATTTTCCACGAACTTTTTGCGGGCTGTTGCTAGTTTTGCTTCCACTACTCGCTCTTCCGCCGGGCAAGATCGATGGTCGCTGTCCCTTGGACGGACTGCCCTGATCACCCATCTTTGATCTTGGCTTGACTCTTGGGACGGATCTCGGGTATCGGCTAACAGACCAGCACGTCTGACACAATTTTATTGTCTAACTCACTTTAATTCAAACCCGTTCAAGAGGCTGTATTATTGACCACTGATTTCCAACATATTATTGTTTTGTTTAAAGCGTTTCTTCAAATTTTAATGCTCAGCTCGCGTTCTGCTCAGAAGCTGAATTAAGGTGGACGCCTAATTTTTGGAATTTGTTCCGTGTTGAGTTGAGAACATTCACTGGTGAATTGTTGAGCCCGTATTTCTGCTTCGGTTGCCGAGGTGCCCTTATATTCCGGTTTGTAGTGTTTCTATCTTAAAATCTAGCTTTTCATTTATTATGAGATCTATTATATGTGTGTATAGGATCAAAGTAGAAGTCGAACAAATAATAACCCATGAACTGGAACTCAAGATAATGCTTATTTCTGTTCTCGGAACTTCTGAGCCTTGAGTTATCTAATCAGGGAGCCGACGATGAAACGCCCCTGACTTTCAAAGCGTCTTTTGTCTCTCGGAATCCAGTAAAACAATCAAAATAAAATTCTCTCATGTTCCTGGTTTCCATGACGCTTCCCGCTCACAGCGTGGGCAATGCTGATAAAGTCTTTAACTGAGATTTAACACGAATTAGGAACGACGTGTCACAAGCAGCCTTTTCCGGAATTCACAGTTCCTGGCACTCCCATTATTTTTTTTAATTATTAGCCTGGTACACGGGTTAGCTAGTTGTAGTAAGAACCCGTATACACCCAACACGGGAACACAATTGGGCTTATTATATTATTAGTAAATATTATACTTTATTCTGTCCAATGGCCATGCTCTTGTAGTATGTGGCTTATTGAAGTCCACATAGAGATAGAAGGAGCATAGTGTCTAGGCTGGTGCTGAAAAGAAGGCATGATCAAAGCTTTTGACTGAGAAAAATCCGTCCCAAGCAAGCCCAGCATTATGAAAGTTGGGAAGCGTCCATACGAAACAGACTAGAGATCCCGTTGCACCAATGCAGGACGCCATCACAAAGTTCCACCAAGGAATACCACTTCCCACCAAACTACAAACCAAAATTAAATCCTGAGGCAAAATCATCGCTCACACGATTGCAATTGCTTAGCTCAACCTAGCAATTGCTTACCTATGCAAATTTAAGAGGGGACGTTTCGCTCCTTATAAATAAGCATGGTATATGGCGTCGGTTTTTAGAGCCCGCACGATTTTCCTTTCAAGTACCTAGTGCTTAACAGTGCATAGTTGATGTCGTTAAATAAGAAGTTTTCTTAAATCAGTAGGCTAAGCGATTTCATTGTAAAATGATCCAATGCTAATATCTGACGACGCTTTTAGATTAGGGTTTAATACAATATGCCTGTCACGCGATCGAAGCCCGTTCCGTTGTACCAATTATTAAGGCAATGGCATTTACATATTTAATAGGCATACACTCACTCTTAAAATGGGACGATTCAGCGCGTGATGCATGAACGAGCCCTGGTATAAATGCGAAATGGAGGCATCCAGTTGTACTTTCTACGTGCTTTCACTTCCTTCACCGTCTATTCTCAGTATATACACTGGATACCACAAATATTTTAATTACTTAAATAAAATATTTTAAATATACAAATAACGAGGACACAACAAACAACAAATGGCAACATTTTTGTTTTTGTTAAATTAAAATCACAAAATGGGAGGAATTTTATTTAGATTAATAATATACCTAGGTACGCTTATTTCTAATTACTTACACAAATGCATGGTCTAACAATGTAGCTGAATCGTTAAGATGCAGAATGTAAAACGCAATAGCGAATAATCGTAACTATCTTTCAGACTTACATATTACGAGCAAGCGAGTGGTATTATTGAATCTGGGTGATTCTAAACGATTACTTTTAGTACGTATATTCATTTCAAAGTCCAGAGCTGCCGTGTTTGAACTAATTCATATCCACGTTGCAACAATGATTGATTGATTGTACTTCTATTTTTGTATCGAGTAGAATTAGACTATAGAATAGGAACGAGCGGTTGAGCCTATAGAAGCTTACATTAAATTAGTTGCGAATTAGAAATCAAAAGTTCAACTAAGTAGTTTAACCACATCTTTAAATACACGAACATAAATAGTTAAATCGAATTTATGTCAATCGATGCGTTACGCTTAATTCTGATTTCAATAAATCAAAAGTGAATATTGCGTTATAATATTAAACTAATACGTGATAAAACAACTCTTATTTACAATTTGCATTGCAATCCTGCCTCGAATTATAATTTTCTTTAATTAGCAAGAAAAACGAAGTTCAATCACATAGTGTTGCTAACACATAAATACATCTCGTTTAACATGTATAAGTTACGTAATACGCATTCTGAAATAGGAGGTACTTACGACTAGGAATCGAGTACACGAGTGCAATACTTGTCTTCCAATAAATTGTTATTTGTGGCAAATCATGACTAGAGGAGATCAAGTTTCCTAATATAACATTAAGAGAGTTCTAATAATTCTAAACCATACATTTATGAATACTTCCCAGTTCCGACTTTCCTTTTCTACTAATAATATAGGCATTCACAATTCTTCTAGCACGTGACAGAAGCTCTATATAATAGCGAAAATAAAGTTTGAATACATGATTTGGTTTTGGAGAGCTAAATTAACTGCTTGCTTGTGACCGCTGCGGCTGTTAGAGAGCAAAATGTTAAGACGTATCATTTCAGCTATTTAAACTTTGAGTCAAACTCATTAAATTAAGCGATAATCATTGATCCTTAATCCCTACTCAATCGGTAATACTAAAAGGCATTGTATCGTTAAAGTCCGATAGGAAAAAATCGAATGATCCTAGTTGCAGCATCGTTCTGAACGGTGGGGTGTCCTATGATATTCCAAAACTGATGTAAAACGGCAATTTTGGCCACGGTACGACGGTAATGTAAATACCAAAGAAGTGCTATTCCTCGATACGCTTCCTACACCGTCTTCACGGTTCATCAAGTTTTTGTTTGATTGCCATTCAGAGCAAAATCTGGAAATTGAATCATCACTTTACTGAAAGTGTAAATCGAGATGGAATGCAACATCAAAATAAATAATCCAAAAACGAAACAGGAACGAAAAGGAAAGCAAACATCATTGGCAATCTTCAATAATTGAAAAGTCAGCCTCAAAGCACGGACCTATAGTGAGCACCCGGTCATAGAAGTCCCAGTATGCAGTCATATGGAAGCTCATATTTGTCACGATAACCATGTACTCCATAAGCGCAAACAGGGTGTACACTGAGGAAGAAAAATTAATTCATCCGTAAGAAGTATGTCATTAGCTCAACTCAAAACGCAACAGCTAAGGCTTGTAAAATTGCGATTCCTTACTTCCTTCCTCACAGTAGGTATTGTGACGTACAAATGTGTAGCATGCCATTGCCATGCAGAAAAGGTGGACGAATACAAGATTTCTTTTGGTCCTGAGACTTTTGGATTCCAATTCAGTTGGTGGAATATTTCGAAGGCAAGTCAATATGCTGCACAAAATGATCATGTACAGGGTTGACGTGACCAAGAACGTGATGAAACACTTCTCGTGAATAGCTAAAATAACAAAATGTTAATATTTCGTCCTAGTTGTGGGCTAGAAGTAAATGCTATAATAAGTTATTTTTGGCTGAATGCCTGTACTCACGATAGTCATCATCGGAAGAGATGAACGTTAGGCCAATCAGTGCTAAATTCTCGACTACGTTAAGCAAACACGCCAGAAGACTTAGTTTCATATACTTTTGGTAGATAACAGAGCGCAAATAGCGATAATACATTCCCGCAACTAAAAATCGAGGACCAGCATGCACTCCAATACAAAGCCTCCAAACAAACTTGGATAGTGGAAAGTCCCCCGTTGCAGCAGATACAGACGGAAGATAATTTGTGACCTAAAATGACAAACAAATTAGTTTCATTGTATTAAACCTTCAGACGCAAACGCAAGACCTTTGAACGGAAGCCATGCCACAGGAACAGGTTAAACCGCTTAAGAGCTTACATGGCAGTGTGTCGCAGTAGCGGACAGAGCATCAATGTACAGGGCCCAGCAGACACAGAAAATGAAGCCCAGTAAAGGAAGCGAGACTGTCACTCGAGCTACGTGACGAAATGGGACTCGGATGATTCTCCATCCGGGAGTGGGTCGAACATTGCCCAACAGCAGAGCTTCCTTGTCATCGAGCTTGTTATAACTGTAGCCACGTGACCCCGATCTGCCCATACCAAATGTCAAATACAGGAATCCCAGGACCAAGAAAGCTTCTGCATGTCATTTGGCGTCTTTTAAATCTTCTATCTTAGTGCCGTGGGGCGTGCGTGGAGTTTCTAGAGAAAGTCAAGCAAGATGCAAGAACACAAGATTAAATATCAAATAATCACTGTTTATTTCATAATAAGAAAAAAGGTGTGTGATAGTTTAGTAATTTGAATCTATAGACAGATAAATACACATGACACACATTTCATAACATTATGCAAACTAAAAAACTCAACCAGAACTTACAACTTTGACTTGCCCAACCTCCGTCTTCGTCCATTGACAATTGAACACAATTGGCAGTATTTTGCGACCTAATGTCACAACCCACAACCAATTATCATGCGTGAACTGCCTATAGTCTAATGAATGTGTCTAAGAAAGAATCTATAAATAACTAGAGTCTAGAGGTGAGGTCGAGGTCAGTCAACTATTTAATAATTATTTATGCATACCTAATACTTTTGAACTTTCAAAGTGTCTATATTTGTATTTCGCCGCCAAGCAGAGAACGCCCGTAAAGTCAACGTACAAAACTTACCTGGTTTTTGGGCCAGGAAAGAAGGCCTCCTCATGTCCTCGTGAAAGGGGTTTCAGGGCCTCACAAGAAGCGGAATGTGGGCTTCGTTTTATGCGCAGACAGTGAATGGAGGAACGAGCGAGGTTGTCCGTGGTTTTGCGTGTGTATTTCTGCCTCTTTTTGCTCGCAAGAAGTGTGTCAGTCAGGAGAAACAAAACGAGCAGGCCCCACTTCTGCGGAACGAAGATTGCGAATTCATCGACTCTCCCTCTCTGTCTTCTTCCGTGCTCTCTGTTTGCTGCTCATTCGGGATCTTGATTGACAAAGAACTTACGATCGTAATTGCAAATTAACTGTGCTTCCGGGATATCGGATTACGTACCGCTTGTGCCTCCGACGGACACAGTCAACAGTTGACTGTATAGCGTTCTCCAAAGACTGCTGGCTCTGGTAACTAGTGCGCAGTTTGGCAGTCTCTCTGTCATCTGTGGGTGGGTGGGGATCGGCCCAGAGCCGTCAATTTCATCTTTGACCTTCTGCAGCGCCGACTGCCGACTCTTTAACATCTAAGGCTTTGACGCATCGTCCAGAGTCAACTGCATTGTAGTAAGTAAGTGTTTAGATGCAATCAGTCGTCCAATTGTTGATTGACAATTGTGTTTTGAATAATGGAGTATATTTGTTATTTTTTGTTTTCATGTGTTTATTTATGTTTGGCTTAGAAATGGATTCAGCGGAATTACTGGACGATGATTTTGACGCGTTTAATGACGAGACTTTCGGTGACGACGGAGCGGGTAAGTTAATTTGAGGATTGAGTTGTTGCCTCACAATTCAAAATATGTTTAGTTCAAGCAGAAGTTGTATTATTACGTTGTTTACTTCTAAGAATGTTCAAACATGTCCCTTTTTTTTAACTGCAGAATTTTCTTGGCCCGATGACGCGGGCAATGATGTTTTTTCGGACACGTTCCAAGCCAATGGAAATGGACCAGCAATAAATAATGTAAGAATAGGAGCAAAGTTAAAACTTGAACTCCCTGTGAATGGTATCCTGAGGTTCAATTTTATGTGTTCGATTTATAGAAAACCAGCTTCGTTGATGATAATGATTATGGCATTGAAAATGAAATGGAAGAAAGTATTTCACGGCTTGTTATGGATGACGAGGTTGACCCGGGTGCTGATTTAAAGGCTCAGCGATTGGCAAACAGCCATGCGTACTTCATGCCCCCGCAGGTATAATTAGATGCAGCTGCTGCATTCAACACATTATGTAGCTATGCATGCGTTTTTCCTGTCGTTTCTAATGATTTTTGTATTGATGAATACAGGTAGTCAACAAAAACTTGAATTGGTTCATGGAAAAAGATTTGCCGGGCGGAAGCTCATTGCTAGGCTCTTCGGTCTGGTCTATGCACCCAACTGCATCAGCTCCACCTCCTCCTGTTCTTCGAACTCGACCCGATGAAAACCCTGTGTTTGGTGAAGCTCCACGTATAGCTCCACCTGATAAGGTGGATTACATGCAGACGCAACGAAATGAGCACCATGAGCAACAGCTTGGCCATAAACTTCCGGACTTAGACAGGCAACAAGTCGGAGAAGAGAATAAGGTTAGTTTTATAGGGGTGGACAGATGCAACGCTCGGTAGAACATTTTAATTTGTGATAACTTACAACCTTTTCAGAACTGGCAGCGTAATAGCGGAAGACGAGCAGAATCGGAAGACTTAGATGCTAGCTTAAAGTCACACTTCGCAGGTATATTAAACGCAAATTCAGCTGTCGGACCTAGTCCTCCCAGGCCTCGAGTAATGACCGTACAAGAATTGGAAGCGATGGATGTAGCAAAGGACACATTAGGTCAAGCCCTGGGTCAGAAGAAGGACAGCTACGGGTCGCCTGTAAAGCCAACCTCAATTTCTTTTCAGCAACCAATAAGACCAACAGTTGCTGAAGATAGAAGCAAAAATGAGGTCTACAACCGTCCACCGCCTGGTTTAATTCCCAACCAGAATACTCGTCCAACGAACCAATATCAGTTTAACCAGACCCGATTTACGCACCCGGTGTATCCACCGCCGAATGTAATGTATGGACAGCATCAAGGCGTTCGTTTACCCGTGCACAATATGAATCACAGACCTGGATATTTCAACAATGGGAGTCACCATAGCATGCAACGCCATAATTTGCCGCGACAAGGATACATCCCCAGCAGGAACATGGTAGAACCACCTAAGGCAAACATCGACCCGTTCGCTGGACTGATGACCAATCAGAATAAACAGCGGTTGAAGAATATTCAAATAATCCAACTTCAAAATGACCATCCATACAGGACGGATTATTACTACCAGGTATGTAAAATCAACGCGGCTTTTGCAGCCTGGTGTCACTGACTCACTCATGGTTCGTCTTTATTTCAGATGAGGGAATACCGAGATACTCAAGATATCAATTGTCTCAAGAAACTCTTTCCAAGAAAGGAAGAGACACAGACCAAAAATCAGTACGAGCCTACTAAATTCGAGAATGCTCTTGGGAAACTACAGGTAAAAAGACGACATTTGTAATTATTTGATGTCATTTCTCTATTTCCTTATACACCTGTCAAGGGTGTATAAACTTATTACAGTATCGACAAATGAATAGATCATAAACTAAATTCTTTTTATTCTAGGCCGTTAGTGCACTTGCACCCAAACGTATTTTTGACACCAAGGTTGGTACAAAGTCGAGCATTTATGATTTCACATACCCATCTATTCGACCTCGACTTTTGTGGGAGATTGAACAGGTAATTTATTACAGTTTGCTAATATACGCCACTGATTGCAGTATTGTGTTATATATTACAAAAGTTCTCAATCACCTAGTTATTGTGAATGTGAATGCGTATATTGTTGTTCTTTAGCTCTACTCGATGTTCCTTGATCTGAAAGAGGTTGAATTCCGGATCAAGGCAGACACAATCGGAACTTATAAGGATCGCCAGAGCGGTGAAGCTTTGTACACTAAGCTTTATGATGTAATTAACAAAAATGATGAGAGAATGGTAGACTGGCTGCGAGTCCCAAAGGCCAGGGTAAGTCAACAACCTTTAACATATTCCTTCTCTATTATTCTTAAGGTAAATTAGATGATCATGAATCAATTCTGAAATTACCTATTTAGGCTTTGTTATTTGACGTGGTCGTCTTTTTACGTCGTACCGATGTTCATCAGGACGACTCGTTTGAGTTGTTTTGTAAAATCCTCAGGGCTATGCCTACCTCTATAATGCATAAGTTGGAAAATACCAATGAAGATTGGAAACTATTCCAAAAGGTGGAAGAAATGATTCAAACCTGTACCACGAAGCAAGTGGACATACTCCTTGCAGAAATCCCGGATTACTTATTTGAGAGCAGGGTAAGAATTCCAAAGCACATTCTTGACTTTTTACATCTCCCGATTTTGCTCTAAGCGATGGGTTTGATTTCTTTCAGTTGGGCTCGAGCATTTATTTCAGCGTGTTACACGCCGCTGCGCTTGCCTGCAGGCAGGATGAAAGAACCGAATTCTATGTCTGTAAGCATGCCTGGCAAAAAGAAAATCCTGGTACCCCACAAGAGGGCTACATCCCGCCGAATCATTTGGTGGGATTCCAGCGGATCCCAAAACTGATCCAGCAATTGATGGAGTCGGAAAGACATAATGTGTCCTCGATCCTCACAGGCAGGGGTCGAATCTACATAACTGTTCTTCTTGAACTGATGATAATGTAATATACAATATACTACTAATTTCTCTATTCTTCTACTTTTTTCGTATGCTAGAACTCATGTTTGTAATTTTATTGATTCACAGGTCTAGCGTAAAGGGTGCTCGTTCACGAATGCACGAAATTGATCAGGCGATGAAGCAACGGCGTCTTCGTGACCCAAAGAATTGCTGGATGGGGGTGTTCTATCCGGGAAAAGCCGCCGAGTCAGACCCAATATTGGACTTTCTTGGACCTCACAAAGCGCGTGTTGGAAGTCGCCCTTAGCCAAGACACAGCGGGCAGAGATAACGACGTGTTTGCATCTGTTATCAATCACCTAGCTAGCAATTAATTTCAAATGAAGGCCGATAATTCCCTCTACCTGACCTTGTTTTATGAAAAGACTCTCAAGTGATAGAAATAATGTAAAAGTTTAATGGTGAAGTTGACGTTAAAAGAGCTCAATTCAAACGTACAGGTGTTAAGATAATCACGTTTCTAATACTGATTCTAATTTCTAAGACAGATACTAATTCTGATTTCTATATAACAATTGAATATTATGACTTGACTTTTTAATAATGATTATGTTTAAAAAAGAATTAAAATATTTAATTTTTAAAGTGGATTTAAGTACTCGTAAGTACCGAAATTGAAGTTTTAAATTATCTACATTGTTCAAATCTATATTTTTATTGGGACTACGATTCGCTATCTGAGATGGCTAACCGCAGACTGTGACTGTTTAGTAGATGAATATAATAAGCAGTGTAAAATATGATTTGAATTTATTTATAATAATGTTAAGATTGCAGACTTATATACTTATTGCAAATATATACCTACTTATTACCATTATATCCTTATATCGCTGAACTTTTAATTCCTGGTTTAAAGAGTTTTATCTGACAGATATAATAAAATCCACTATCTTTTTTTAAATCAGTGTGGAAAGGGTTTTATTTTTTCGGAAGCTGATTCCAGTTAGTTGTCACTCGAAACAAGCTATTTAGCACCATTCATCGAAACAAGGAAGTTCTCCTGCTGCCTCCAGTTCTTGGCTGATATAAGTAAAGAGCGGTTCAAAGTAGGTGAGCAGGGGCTCAATGGAAACTTGTCTCTGTCCGGTAAATCTCTCGAGAACATCGGGCCAAGACTGGCTAAATCCGACATCGAGCATTTCCCTGATAAGACACATAAGTTAAATTAATAGATTAACACAGGTTTTGAAGCATATATTTGGTCATACTTGAGCTTTGTCCCAGCAGTTAAACTGCCAGTAAAATCGCACAGATGCAAGGCCTGTACTCGCGTCTCCGCGTCCCATTGTCCGGCCATTTTGCACATGGCTTCGTAGAACTGGAATTGTAGGATATAGCTGTTGTAGTAGCGGATGTAGTTATTAGGCGTTGAAATTACTCTGAAATGACGGAAAGCTTACGTAGTAAAATGTATCATTTGAACTAATAATGCTGAATTATAGCCAGATGCAAAAATTTACCTGGTCGCCGCATCGAAGAGAGTGTCAGCTCTAGCCACGGGGGGTGAAATTCCTTGGAACTTTCTCTTGATCTCCCACCAGTTTGAATTGTAGTTGGATTCGGATATCATACCTTCGAGTACTTCCCATCTCCAGGTTTCCAGTGCAATTGTGTGCGCAAAAAAGCCGAACTGTCAATCATGATCATGTCAGTCTTTGCAGTTACGAATTAACCAAGCCTGAAGCCTACAGCATTTTCTATTTTTACCTTTTCTAGTGCCAGGGAATACAGGTAATTGATATCCTCCGGTGTCGTCTCGGACTGTTTAACTTTTTGCCCATGAATGCATTCGGTTTCGAAGCCCAAGTCCAGGCCTAGAATGCACTCGATGTGATGCGGAGTGGTAATTGCTAAAGGGCATGGCGTTTCCAATAGCTTCATGGAAGCCAGGAGTGGCTCCGTCTCGGAAAATGTACTGCTCGTTCGTGTACTCCATGAAGTATTGCCTAAAGTTAATGGAAATACTGAATATGTGCACAACATTCATTCACTCAGGATTTAATCAACAGTGACGACTTACATATGACCCATTTCATGATGAATAATACTCACGTAGTCCATGTTTACTTCTCCGCACACCTTAATTCTAAATTATAAAATTGAAAATCAATCTCAAGTCTGACAGATGCAAAAAGCCAGTTGATGCCAACCTAAAAATACCATAGTGGTCAGAAAATCTGGAAGATTACTTACCTGAAATCCTGATTTCCTTGTCCCAAGCACATGTCCCATTCAAATGGAGGATTGCAATCAACAACTCGGCCGTCATTTGGATTTTCGATGAATGATTTTTCCCAGAAGGAGTCGGTCATTCGCTGCAGACCTAAACTGTCGTAGAAATTATCCGAGTCTTCGAAAATTTGTTTAACCGTGTATCCCTGAAAGAAAATAGCAACCATCACTGTTATATAATACAAATGCTTTTTCAGGTAAATTTTTAGGCTTAGGTTTTTCCGTACGGCAGCAACCATCGCTTCTGTGCCAGCTTCCATGATGGAAGTAGAATCAGGGAAGGGCTTGGTTTCCGTATAGAAAACGCTCAAGTCGTTCTTGGACAAGGTCCATCCTTTCACTAAATTTGCTGGAATTGTACCAGTCTTTTCGATCTTGTCGGCATAGTTGGGATTCGAGCGTAGCTTCATTCTGATAAATGCTTGAAGCTGGTTGTAGTAAGGCTGAAGTCCTGCCCACAGTGTCTGCATTTCAGTCTTAAATTCTGTGGCTGACCAGTCCTCGGTTGTTCCAGGGTTGAAATTAGTCAAAAGGAGCTGCGAGAAGTCGCTGAAACCTGCATGGTATTTCTGGGTTTAATTGTGAACAAATAAGTTGGTTATTTGTCTTCAGGCTGTTAAAGTTTTACCATTGTACTGGGCCATACTATTCTGATACGAAACATAAGCAGCGTAGTGGGAAGCATTCAGGTTATCCGCAATTGCATCGTGCCAGGTAGTCCAGTAGTATTGCAACTCATCAAAGTCTTCAACCGTGCTTAGTTTGGCGTCCACAGCTATAATGAATAACGTATGAATTAATCCCGTGAAATTAGGCTTCCTACTATACTGTCAAAATCAAAGGAAATCTTTCGGCACAGCCCAAGCTACAAGCTACCAAAAGCTCAGCTTACAGAAGAATTGTTTGCTGGGTCACCTACCCGCTAACTTCAGCTCACAATTCTCGGGGTTCTTGTATTCACAAATTGTAGTTGCGGCATAGCTAGAGTCCAAATTTGTTTTCAATAGATTCATCTGCGTAATATATGTATTGAACACGCATTTTAGAGGCTATTGGTCATTTCTTAAATTTGAAGAAGCGAAATGTTAACTTTGAAATTTTACCGCATCAATTTCCTCCTGAGGCATTAAAGCTGGGCCTAAGATGCTGAGATACTGCAGCGCTTTTCTTATTGGATTGGAAAACTCCTTAAAGTTACTGTAATCAGCAAGTATTTCATCTTGGACGATTCCTTGGAAGTTTACAAATTCCTTAGTCGCTGCAGCCTTGGAATTACCAAAACAATTCGTATTTTAAACTACACGGTCATTAAATCGCCTTAATCAATGAAGCCAATGTTCTTACGGAATTCGCCTGTGTCTCCGCCGTGACATTGGTCACATAGTTCCATCGCGCCTGTTTCTCAATATTACATGCCGTCGAGTATCGCTTATCTAACGCTTCCAAATATATAATTGCTTCTTCTTCAGTTGCACCTCTAGTCTCATGGGCTACTAGACACAATGCTGCACTAAATAATATGCAATTTAATAATTTTAAGGCCATACTAATTCAGCCAAATTACAAATTAAGTTAAATGGTTAAACTTTACAAGCCCAAAAATGGCAATTCCTATTTATTGTGACGAGCAAAACTGATTAAGAAGATTAAGCTTTTCTAGAAATATCTCTAGTCAGCTCCTATTCTTGATTTTATGGGATTAACCTCTGTAATCGTTCGGTTAAGCTCCCAAAAACAGAGTAATAATCCAAGGATTTAGTGAAGCCAACGAAAGATAAAATCGGATGATGGTGTCAGTCAATTTATTGAAAGGATTAAAAGTGATAGTTAATCCTCGACTACACTTCTCTCAAGTACCCAAGCTATGGCAAGTTTATTCGTGAAAATATTTATGTACAACACAGCAAATTCTAATTTGTACGGATTTTAAAAATTATGTCTGATTTGCTGGCTTTAGTTTTTAGCATCAGCATTCAGCCTTGCAACCATGCGAAGCGGTGCTCCAGTTCCTGGAAATTACAAATAAATGCAATTATTATTGTGTTTTTTAGCCGCTTTAGCGTAAGTTGGGTATGAATTAATTCAGAGAATCTGAACTTACCCTGGTCAATTTTGAATGGTAGCATCCAGAGATTGAAGCCATTGGGTGGGAGCAGATGCAGATTTGCCACATTCTCAATCATGTACACATTCCGGGCTGCAAAGATAACATGGGCAGGGAAGAGCTTGCTTGATCCAATGTCGATGGATAGTGTGTCAATTCCAACGCCCAGGACGTTCCTCTCCGTGACTAAGAACGACGCAGCACTGGCATCGAAGCCTAATATTAAAAAGTTTCGATTAAGTATAGGTAATTTTCTATTAGCAGACTTTTACTTTCGATATCGCAATTCATTTACCTGGATAGTTTAGCTTGTTATCAAGACTAATGGTGGATTGTGAGGGATCGGATTTGGGTGTTGCTGGTGAATCGTAGTCGTCTTCGGATCCGAGATACAATTTTGCGTTCGGCCATCTTGAACCCCAGCCAGATCGAACTAAAATGACGGCACGTGGAGGAATCTGACCATTGATTTTCTCCCAACTATAAGTCAAGCATGCATACATTAGATTTAAAAAAAAAAGTTGAATGTTGAATTGAACCCAAGCCTAATATTTTTAGCTCCTAACGCACTTGAGAAGATCTTCTCTGGTGACGGCGTAGTTTTGAATCACGTTCAATTTTCCGTCCTTGACTTGATGAACTTTGTCGTACACATCGATCATTACTCCGGGGATGTCAATTAAGTCCTCCAGTGGAATCTGGTCCAGTGTCCTGCCATTCTTGTTAAAGTGATAGGGAGCATCGATATGTCTGAAAAGGGAAAAGGGATTGATGATTGTTTACAGGATTGAAACAATACGCAAAAATCTTAAGAATTACTGGTTTTGCATAAATTACACGCGAGTTCACAATATATTTAACCATTTTTCCTTACGTGCTCGTGTGTTCCGATGTACAGAACCCTTTACTAGCTAACCAAAACCCGCCTGCAGTGAAGGCTTCGAACTCAACGTTGAAACTTGAAACGCGTCCGGGAAATAAAATTGTTTTATTGTTGAAGGCATAGCTGAGATCGATGAAGGACTGACGTGATTCAGAAACAGTGACCAAGGCCACGATAACCAGCGCCGCTACTATTAGCCTTGACATGGTAAAGTACGCTCTGTGTCAATGCAGAAACTGAGATGTCAGAAGTCAGAACGTGAATTTCAGTTGGCGTCAGGCGTCAGGCGTGCTTACGTCTCAGAGACCTCCTGCAAGACTGAAACCTTTTCTTCTTATGACTACTACTTTAAATACTCATTTCATGAGGTACTAGTTTTCAGAAAAAGTAAAGAAGCAAATTCAATGTAAGCCACAGACTGAACCAAAGCCTTGTTAGGGGGGTTGTCAAATGTCGAAGCTCACATTAAAAACATGTTTGTTTGTCTCTGATTCCAGGGTGCGGGTGCACAATGCACAATGTTTCACTTGTATTTTTCTCATCTTCAAACGCCGCGTGTGGCCCACACAAATGTAGCCGGTATACATCTGCTTGACAGATGACAGATGAATTATTTTGAAGTAAATATTTTGGTCCTTTTCCGATCACTATTTTGGACTTGTCATTTGTGCTCCATGGGTTGACTTTATTCTTTTAAAAAAATCATTAATTATGGCAGCCAAGCTCATGGTTCTATACTAATCTTAAGACGATAGATAAGAATTCTGAAATTTTAAGCGAGCATCCTCACTTTTGGGCATTATTGTTAATGCTTATTTTCAGTGTTCCTATCCTATCCTACTACGAGCACGTGGCATATCAGGGTCATCCGAACCTGAGAAAGGCGTTTCAAAAATTATCCGCTGATGTTATGGAATGGACATGGAGCGTAGTCCAACTCGAGCACGCACACGCCAAGAAGCATGACAATAGTAAACCGGTTTAAGTATAGTTACGGATGCTATGCGGAAAATTTAGAGCATTTAATATTGTTATAGAATAGTTACACGTGCCTGTCACTGGAAGAATCTTGTCAATCATGACATAAGGTAACGAAATGATAATGGTTAAGACAGAATTAATGGAATACATCGTTGGAGGAGACAAGGTCAAGCAATTCCCAGCAAATTCAAGTAAAGCTGGGCAGTCCAACGGTTTCGTGCAATGAATTTTCTTCTTATTTATTTAACTATTTATCTTTCCAGCATTGAGCAACTCGTCCTCAGATTTTACTTCAATTTTTTTCAATCTCGTAAGAACAATAGAACTTAGTAACAAAAGGATAAGCAAAAAATATATTTTGGAAATCTTTAAAAATCACATTTAAAGCATACAAACTGAAAACGTCAAATACACGGTCACCAGTCGTGTTTTGAGTTTTGAACGGGTTTCGGATTTTCGGCTGCCTGTTTTGAAGTTCTGATTTTTACGGAATTTAAGAAATACGGCTGACTGAAAGCGCCAGAAGACAATATGCCTACCACTAACCATATATGTTAAGATCATAACAAGCAGCTATTCGAGTTAAAAATTGTTATCAAAATAAAGTGAAGGCTATCCAGTTTTTCGAATTCTAGCTCACTGTACACTTGTTTTTGAGTTTCCAGCACTAAACTCATTGTAAATCAACGCGACCAAAGGTTACAGTTTAGTTTTCAACTTTTTATGTTTATTATTTGTGTGCTCAGGTAGGTTCAGAGAAATGCGATTAATTAATGCCGGCTTGTCGTAGCAACTAAGCAAGTAACGAGGTCATTCTAAGGTGAAACCGGAGTAATAATTATTGACTTTCTGCTCTATTAGATAGCCCTGCACTATGCAGCCCTACGTTTCATTTATTCCATTAAAGGCACAGGTAAAAATACAAAGGGCATTTTGCTGCCAACTTTTCATACGCCAATACGCTTTTTACGTATAGCAGTCCTACTTAGAAGTCGTGGGCATTTTAAACGATGGGCTTAAAATTTCAAACGATGGGCTTAAATCAAGCTTCGCTCCCGTCCGCGGCGCCGAAAACATCACATGCTATATTTTAAGAACATGGTCTTCGTTTGTGTTTGAAACTTAACGTTAAATCTCAGATTTAGGCACGCGCTTTTAGGACTCGGACGTGGTGTCGATTATCTTTCATAATTAGGCTGTTTATCATTCATCATTCATCATGTCCACATTTACCTTGAAGAATAATTTCATGAACGGCTCAGCACTTCTGGGTGATATTTTGGCCTTTGACACGCACAATCTCAAGTCAGTTTCAAAATTAAAGGCCAAGTACTTGCGGACCGTCTCCAGTCACTAGTCACAGTCACTACAAATTGAGTTTTGAGTGAATCGTCTGTCACAGTCACTACTGATTGAGTGTTGAGTGAATCGTTAGTAACAAGTGACAGTAACTACTGATGACTGATTGAGTGATTGATGAGTGAATCCAGCCAGGCTCCGGCTTGAAGATGCACGCGTGCGAATGTCAGCACGAGAACGGGTCATGAAGCTACTAGGGAGAGCGGCAGTCGGCAGTGCAGCACATCGACTGTAACGATGACTTATTAGTTGACCGATGAAATGACGACGGTCTTCTAATTATAACTCAGTTACTGAAATACTCGTAATTCACATGTGATCTATTCCGAAAATTCCGGGCAAATCATACGCAGCGTTTGCGTTTGCTTGTGCCCACACTGTTTTTTGGCGTTGTTCAGGTAAACTCAAACCTAAACGTTGGCGAAATACGCCGCTAAATTTAAGCCCATCGTTTGAAACTTTTAGCCCATCGTTTAAAATGCCCACGACTTCTAAATTGTGTTGTTACGTACTATACCGTGTTAAATAAATGATTCTCTTCTTAACGATAAGTCCGAAACGTATAGATAGCTTTTTTTTTACAACAGTTTATTTTCGCTTCCACATGATTATGCATAGCTACATATTTACTAGCAAGATTTAACTGTCCAGAGAGATGAAAGTTAAACTTTAACTTCTGACCTCATTAGTTTCTTTATGCACGTGAGGTTATGTAATACTGTCAACCCGATCAACCCGATCGGGTCATATTTTGACCCTTTGACCTTTACCAGCGGTCAAACTAAGGGTCATTGACATATGGCGTTAGTTGTACCACATTAGTATTGGCCTAATGAGCTGATTTTACGTGAAGAAAAAAAGTATTTTAAAATTTTGATCCGACTTTGACCCAGTGTCAGAGGTCAGGTGGTCGAGGGTCAAAACTAACCCCAGTGCCTTAAGCCCTAAAACAGATAGTTAAATTTTGACGCATTGTTTTTCCGTGTACGTTGCTTCGTTCAGGAGAAGATAGTGGACAACATTTCTTTGACCCAGGGGTAAAAGTTGCAAAGGTCAAGGGTCAATGCAATTTTGTTGTTAGAAGCCTTAGAAAATTAGCTACATTTTGACGTATCGCTCACTTCTGTGCGTAGCTTCGTTTAGGAGGAGATAGCCGGAAACACACACCCACCATGCACTTGTGCAGGATACATACAAACATACTAAGTACAACTTTATGCATAAAGATAGATCAAAACGCTCAAATCTCAAATGTTAGCCTTAGCTTTGAATTGGTCGGACTAGAGAGGTCTCAAAGAAAGATTAATACTATGCATGGAAATCTTAACTTTGGGCTTCCAGGTAAATATTTCAACACGTAGTAGTGATGATGATGATGCTTCAGTGCTTCGTTCTTAATTCAAGCAAATGATGCAATTTTTACAGCATACCTAATTCATAATTGAAAAAAAAATGTTACAAACGAGTATTAGTGGTTGCTAGTAGTTGCATTGGAAACAAGTTCAACTCTGTATGCATAAAAATTTTTTTTTATCATTTGCAACTTTGTATTCTAATATGGCTCTTCATGTTGAGCAAGTGACAGCAGATTACCTGTTTCCCCACTTTAATTAATTAAGATTAGCGCAAGAAAAATGAATGCATCCTAGTCGTTATAAGACTAGACATTGGGTTTGCGTAATTAAATACGTAGAATAAATCTATCACTCAACAGCAATCCTTTCGATGCCGTAGACAAAATTTTTATATGGATTTTCTCGATTATCCGGCTATTTCTAATCGGCATGTTTAGGTAAAAATATGGCAGGGACTGTATAATCCCATTCTAATATAATGCACGAAAAAATTAGGTTGGGCAATTAGCATACAATGTGTACGAGCTATTGTAAATCAAACTGTCATTCGAGATGAGTTGCTCTGTAGCTTCGAGATTCAAGTAAGCATGCATTTAAGAGAGTTGTAACTTGTAACATCAAAAATGTGCATACATTTAATAAATCAGTTCTTCTCACAACAATTTCACGTAGTAATTAATATAATAAGATCAATTATTAGCTCGAAGTGTGCATAATACTTGATACAGGTAGGTATTCAAACACTTATAGCAACATGGCACTCCAGAAAACTGTGCTGGTGTGCGACAACTTTGTGCTTCTTGCTCTTTTGATAGCGTGTACTTTTTCGATAATATTTCACAATCAGAGTCAATAAATTTTTAGAACGAGCTAAATACATTCATTTTCTACTGAATAAATAGGTTACAAGGCGTAGATATAACAGTTGAATTTCCAAAACACGTCAGCACTCAAAGAGTGTAGCTTCGTAGCTTTCCAACTAATCCAGTCCTACGTCCGTGCATCATCTTAGCATCAGAGCAGATTGATACAATTTAATGCAGCTTTCACTGGAGCAAATCCTGCAATGCAATCAGGAAAAACATCGATGTGGAATTAGCTAATGGAAAATGAGATGGTAAAAGTACGAGCCGAAGAAAGGTAGACGTGTCGTGCGTGAAAACAGATCGCATACGGTTTCTCCTAACCCAACCTGGAATATCACTATGGTAGGTTAGGTTAGGAGAAACCGTCGTATCTGGGATTGGGTACACACGAATTGAAATACGAAAAGGAAAACCGTGCTTTTGCTTCTGCTCACCTCATCGGACATTTCAGTGTTGTTATCAACGGGCATGGATGCTGAAGCTGATTTTCCAATGTTCATTGCAGAGGAATTGGAGGCAAAGTGCTTAGAGGAATTACGTGATGTGGATATGCTGATAAGGTTGTCCGAGTCGGTTAATTGTAGGGTTGCAGGTTTACACTGAAAAGCAGGTTTACAACATCAACTTTGCATACCAAATTAGCAATATTTTATTAATTGTTTTTGGGAAGACCATGAAGGCTTGTGTTCTTACAAGTTCATCTTCTGTGAGCGGGCGAGGAGCTGGTGCATGGTTCTCATCGAGTGGATCACTGTAGAAAACGACACTGTCCACTTCCAGCTCGTTCTGATTAAGTCGGGAGTACTGGTATCCCTCCAACCTGGACAACGCGAATAATTTATTGAGCTGAAGATTAGATCCAAACTAGTCTAAAGAAAGAAGACATTTAGAATCAACTTACTTGTAGAGCGTTGCAATCGGCCTGAAACGATGTTTTTTCCAGAGAAGAAAGGCAAGGTAGAGGGAAAGTGCGAGAAGGGCCAATGTGAAGAAGAACAGAGCCGTGTGCTGAACAGCAGCGGAAAGACGGGGTGCCGGTTCCATGGCGTCATACGGCAGACCATGTCCATTCTCAGTTGACAGGCCTTCCTTGACACCGGGAATGACTCGTGACTGGTGAGCCAGGTCCATTTCGCACGTCGTCAGCCGCTGTCCTTTTCCAGGCTCATTTACTGCGAAGACGCTGGGAAACTGTGGAACCAGATGTTTTTGGACTGGTTTCAAGGAAGAAGTTCCGACTTCTAGCTCTGCATGGACTAGTCTGTTGAATCGGGAGTGAAACGGAGTGCGTAGGCGTACAGAGACGTAGAAAAGACAGGCGAGGGTGCGGGAGATGTCTGTAATTCCTGCCTGAGGAAGTCGGTGGAGAAAGTTGTCTCAGCTCGACTGGCATTGCGGCAAGACTGACTCCATGGAGTTGCGCAGTAGATGGGATTGGGGCTCGTGAGCTCTGCCAAAAGTAGCGAAGTGAAAAGGAAAGTAATCAATAAATCTCATTTAGGAGAATGAGACTCTGTGTTGGTGGTGCTTGGTTTTGTTCGCCCGTCCTGATATGGAAACGGAGAGACTGTTGCGGGCGGAGAAGAAGAAAGAAACCAGCTCGACTCAAAGCACTACATACTATCATGTTTTTCCCAGGCTCCCTTGCCTGCGGTCATGGCGAGTTTGGAACCGAGGACAGGGCCTTGGGCCGCGTGGCCACTGGGCCAGTAGCAGGAAGTGATAAGGCTGATGCAGGGACCAGCAGTGGAGCCTAGACCCCATCAGCGTAGATTGATGAGATGGGATGGTGAAAGTCTGCGGGAGAAAGTGGTCGGGAGGGCGGAAGGGTTTTTCTCAAATCCTGGGCTGGGACGAGACTGGGATGCTCAAGTGCTGAGCAGAAGAGCGAGAAAGGCTTCTCCAAAGAGCTTCTGACATGAATGAAACGATGGACTCGGCTCTCTGCATTTTGAATGAAGGGGCTGAGTAATGGGGATCTTGTCTCGTTGATGACAGGGGACGGGATCCGCACGGGCAGGCTTAGAGCCAGAATCTTATGAAATAGGCCACGGCGGAGATTCCGTCGTTTGGATGCCGCACGTTCCTGCTGGACCTGGGCCCAGATTCTTCCTGCCAGACTCAAATTTCCTTTTATGACCCTTTATTAGAAATGAATGCTTGGAGCAGGCATGTTTGTCCAAATTGGAAAAGGTGAGTGCCTTGGAGATCAGATTCGGAGAAAGCGGTTTGCCGTTCAGTAGTTCTTGATCATAAAGCGACGCTACACTTTACTTTCGGAATCATGAATCACTGGCGGTGCTCATGTCAGAGTCGGAACAATGGGTCTGTGGGCTGGGACGTGGGAGGCGCTGCGGTGAGGTTAAGAGGGCTGATCTGGTGCTTGGAGACAGAGGTCGAAGGAGGATCGATGTGATAACTCCCGTCGAGGCTGGTCCGTCTAGGCCAGGAGCTAGGATCACTTTCTCTTATTATGAGCTCTTCCTCTCACTCACTCGCCTTTCACTCGCTAATCCCATGCCTTCACGTAAATACTCAGAAGTCTCGGGCTTTTCTTCCGCCAACTCAAGTCGGCCATGTGAGGCGCCTAATGCCTAGGTCTGGAGTCCTGCGATGCTTGGGTCATGTGAGTCATTGTTGGGGATGGGAGCGGGATGAGAGGTCATTGGGGAGGTGGGGCAGGCGGGAGCTGGGATGGGCGAGGTGGCTGGAGGGAGCAGGAGTTGATATCGATCCTGGAGAGCAGGCGAACAGCGTTCGGAGGGAAAGCCCAGGTTTCTCTTCAGGCGGGCGGCCGCACTAGCTCCGAATTCCCACTCGGCCTATGCCTCGGCCCCGCTCCAGCGCCTAGCCAGTGCTGTGCTCTGACAAGGCTCCAGTGTGACTGAGCATTGAGCATGTGAGGATGTGCTCCCTCCTTTCGTCTCCCACTCCGTCGTGCCTTGACCGAGCGCTGGAGATCAGGCAATCCTCGCGGTTCCCCCCACGCAGCGGCCAATGGTTGACCTCTGCCCTTCTCCCCGGCACCAGCCGCGCCGCAGAACCTCCAGCACCGCTCACCGCTTCAGCCTAAGCCCCTCCGCGCAGCCCTTCAAGTGAACGTGAACGTTGGACCTTTCTCGACTCGGCCGTCAACATGTTTAGTTTCGCCAGTAAAATGCTCAATACGATCATGGGGACGGAAGACGGGCAGCCGGGTGCCCCAGGCATGCCGGGTCAACAGCAATACGGCATGCAGCAAGTTCGGCCAATGGGTGGCGGGTTTCCGCAAGCTCGTGCCCCAGGTCAGCCGCTTGGCGGTCAACGACCCTACGCCGGACCGCCGACCTTCAGCGGCCCGCGTCCAACACCTGGCCTTGCACGCGGAGGCCCACCGCAGTTCGGTGGACCCGTACGGCCTATGGGCGGAGCAGGTACGCCGCACCGCTTCAACGGCCCCCAACCCCCCATGCACACTTTGCCTCGCGGGATGCATCCTGGTATGTCGCCTCAACAGCACATGGGACAAGGCGGCCTCCAGCAACAGCAACCTCAACAGCAACAAATTCCTCAGCAACTAAGGGGCCCGCCACAAGGCCAGCCAGGAATGCAGTCAATGGGAATGGGAATGCGACAACGAGCTCCGCAGCCTCGACAGCCTTTTCAGCAAAAGGTTCAACCTCAACTCCCGCCCGCTGGTAAGCTTCTTTTTCTTGTTAGGCAGTCGGCTAGCAGCTCTTCCTAAGCCCTTGATCCCGCTCCACTCTCTGTCATGAAAGAGAAAATGCCAAAGTCGATCCGTATTCCAGGGCTAGAGCTCCTTCCACTTCCTGTCTCCGTGTGTGTCCTGCAGAGCCTAATCTTCTCCCGCCTTCACCCATGTGGTAGCTCCTCTTGTCCAGCACGTGCAAAGTCCAGTCGATTATACGCAAGCATCCTAAAATGCTCGTGGGCTTCAAAGCTTCATCGGCTCCATACGCGAGATGCGTTAATACAGGTCTGACCAAAAGCTGAAGCAAGAGACGATAGAGCTGCGAATGAGAGCATGGGCAGGGCAACGGGGAGAAAGTTGTCAACTCCACAATCCACAACTACAGTTAGGCCCGTGAGCGTACTGAAACCGTCGTCGCTTGGACCAGCGATACGAAGGTAGGGGAAAGTACAATATCGTGTCACTCAGCGAAGAGTCGGGCTGGCCTGAGTGTGGAGTCGTGTTTAAGTCACGGCTGATCTAGCTGTTCACCGGATAACTGCGCGACACGAGGAGCAGCTAAAATGTAGGGTCTGCGCTAAACAGTCAGATGCCTCAGGGTAAAATAAAGAACCCGATTTCCATCCATCAAATGAGGATTAGCTATATGAGAGCTGCTGTCTGGTTTGGGTGCTTTGTTCAGCATTTCCACGGAGCGAGGCTCATGATGCTTGAGTTGATTTATTATACATTAGTTAGGACAGGACAGAGAGACTTGCTTCCTCCGTGAAATGTCAGAAAGGAGAAAGCAGGTAGCTGAGCTGAAACAGGGCGTGAGCTCTGGCCTGGAAAGAACTGTCGGTCGAAAGAGAGGACTCATTGCGGAAGATGCAAAAATGCAAATCTGAGAGCGACTGGCGTGTGGAGAAAGTCGTAAACGAGCTCATCAAAGAGAGTTTGGCAAGCCGTCGGCTTGTCCCATTAGAACTCGACTTGTCGGAAATGGTTTTACGAGGAGTTGGAAGTGTCAACAGGGCAGGCTCTCTCGCTCCGTTTACGACCCGCGCATAAATCCCTAATTATCCCCCTCCTCAGTCCTTACACGGATTTACGAGACACTCTTAATTGTCTTATAATGCCTCCGCTTTACGGCTCCCAGTAATGCAGAACTCAAACGGACTCAAGCGAGCTCAACTCCCCGCGGCATGGACACCGCTGCAGCGCGAACACGTCTTCCAAACTTCACTCTGCCCAAACTTCAGGAACTTCCAACTTGCCACCACTTCTCCGACCACAAGGGGAGTCAGGTCCGTCCAACTGAATATTTCATCAAGTGTTTGTTTCTCGGGAGCCAAGTGAGGAGTGAGGTGTGGCCTCGACCGCACTTATACGCGGACGGATTCTCTATGTCCTTCTATGGTGCCGCCGCAGGTCCCAGTAACCTCGGAAAACCGTGCACACTGGGAATAATAACCGCAGAGTAGAAAGGCATGCAAAGTGAACCAAAGTTATGTACTACAATCCACTCAAAACTTGGGGGCTAATTTCTCCACTGCTCCATTCTCGCTTTCTCCGGCTATATAGACTTTGTGTTCTGGTAAAAGTTAGATTTTATAGCAGGTCGTAGAAACTCTTGTCTGGTTGCGGGCTAGCGGAACCTTTACGAGGCAAGTACAGTCTTAAACCAGGGATTAGGCGGTCGAGGTCTGGCAGAAGACTGGAGTCAAGACAAGAGTGTAGGCAGATTGCAGTGAGACTTTGGCCTATTGGATATTCAATAGGAGGGATTAGCGGAAGTCTAGGGCTCTTTGTAGACGAAGCCATGCCATTTGCCGTGTTCTCATTTGAGCAATAATTAGGCTGACTGTTTGAGCTGTGTGCCTGGGCTTCGTGCCCGGTCATAGGGATGGAATATTGAGAAACACAAGGAGTCCTCTTGACGAGTCAGTCTTCGATGCAGAGAAAGGAAATCTATTGATTTTCCCGCTTCCACACAACTTTTTTTTTTTTTTACTATTATCGTGTAAACTGGAGAAAAACGTGGAGAAAGGGATTGGGCTCGTATTTTCTCCATTTTCGTCCGATATAGATATTTCGGCCTGCTTTCTCCCTCTTCGGCTTTCTTGAGATGCTTCTCAACGTCCCTGGACTCAGAGCCAAACTTCTCCGTTTTATTCCTCTTATAGCGAAACATAATATTAGTTTCTGCAGCAGATCCACTTCTCTCCCCATGACGGAATTTCGAGCTCGGCCTTTTTCTTTGTTGAGCGACTATTGGCAGGAGCGCTGCACTCTCGTACGCCAGCCACGTCCTCAGCTCGACTATCGCCTCCCGAGCCTCTTTGCTCGTCTTAATTAGCTAAAGTTGGGGCGTGGAGCCAGCTTCTCAGCTCTTCAACTCGGCAGCAATGCCAAAAAGTGTTCAGGCTAAACTCGAGCCGATCTTCAGACTCCTAAGACAGGTGCTCATTACATATTCTAATTAGCAGCTCCCTTGTGGTTTCGGAACGGGCGCTCCAGGGACTTGCTCAGGCTCGTCAGAGAGAAGTCGAATTCTCCGTTTCTCGTGCTTTCACGCATTTGCACAACTTTCTTTTGGTCTTTTCTCATCTCACGCCTACGCGAAATGAGCTGCTGTTTCATGATTCACAGTCCGCTCTTCAAGGAGAAGCTCTAGTCTGTTCCAGAGTGAGAATTAATATTAAGAAGATCCCATTGATGACCTCAATTGCTCAACAGCTTTTTACAGATGCTTCTGGAATCAGACTGCATCCCGCATATTGGCTTAACTGGCTCATTTACTAGGCGGCTCAAGCTGAACACGTATTTCTAGACCTTGCCTGAATGTAATGGGTAGTTGAGAGTTTATGCTGGCATCTAATTCCTTGCTTACCTCACGCCTTCAATGGACGAGTGGAAATGAACGAGGAGTCATAAAATTTGCATCTTTGAAACAAAAGCCAACGACTGCTCCCACTTCCTCAACCGGTCTCTAATCCCGAGTTAACAATGTGTTTGACTCTGGAGCATCATTACTTTTCTCGTCCAAAAGCTGGATGTCTTCGACACGCACAGGCCTGGGATTAAAACCTTGTTTCTAAGAACAGACGAGCATTGGGAAGGCAGAGCCAAAGTTCAGATCCCCAGACCCAGACAGCCTCAGCTTCATCTGCTAAGTACTGCTGCTTGTTCGAACGACAATGCAGAGAGCTACTTTGTACTCAAGCTTTCAGTAGTCAACTTTGTGCTTTACAAATGGGACAGATTAGTCTGCTTGGGGACTGCAGGTGTTCTGACTTTGCTTGAATTAGCAAATTAGAAAAGGTGGAGGCGGGCTTTCTGAGTAGAAGCTGAGGGTATGCAGAGCCCGGCGGGTGTCCCGAAGGAGGCCATGCTCTGGCCCAAAAGTGAGCTGGCCTGGTTTGGCAGAAAGTCGAGATTTAAATAATGGAGGAGGCGTGTGTGGAGCGGCTGTGTGTCGCGTCTCTGGAGAAAATAAAAGAAGCTTCTGCTCGAGATTTGATTAGGATTTCCCTTTCTCTCAGCCTCTCAATGCCTCCCACTGCGAAATGTCACCTCGCTAAATACTTGGCTGCTTGATGTCTTGCAGGCAGTAGTAGTGCTTCCAAGCCTCGCTTTCTCAGACACAGTCCGCCGCCTAAACACTCAGGCCTCCGTTCTGCTTTCCCGAACAGCCGTCCTCCCAACAGATCATCCGCTTTCCTTTCACAGCCAATTCTCCTCACTTCCCGGACTGCCATTCCAGCTCCATTCCGCTGCCCTATTTTTGAGTTGAGTCCATACATGCCCAATGGGGGGAGCCAGGTGGTGCCCGTACCCCCCTGAAGATTACCTGGGACCCTCTGACCCCCTGAAATATCTCTCGGTCAGCACCCTCTGACACCCCCTGGCATTTCGG
>VNWX01000008.1:0-55361 GCA_009869905.1 Ceratophysella communis
CCCTTGGACCTTCCGTCCTAACATAAGGCAACTTGCATGCCTGATGCTTTTTATCGCATCAAATAAATTTCATATTTCTGCTCGTGAATTTCCAAATTTTTATGTGATTATCCGTGCCTAACCTAAACTTTATCTTGTCGATTTAAAAAAAATTGCTTCTTTTTTTCTGTTATTTTACTGCCGTGTAGGCACTGCTTCGAATAATCCTATATCATATTCCGACTGAATCCTAGTCTGCAATCCGCCTGCTGTTCTAATCACTTAGCTTTTGGATTGCTTTCTGCTGTAGCGAGCTGACTTTCACGGCCCCTTGAGCAAGCTATTAGGCTAGGACGCGGGTTAGTTCTCGAGCAGCGGAGCAGGTGAGTAAAATGAGACTTGAAGGGTTATTCTCGGCTCTGCGAGAATGCAATAAAAGTAGCCTTCTGCTGCTGGCGTCTGAGTCGAGGCTGAGAAATGCCTGCTTGATCCTCCTGAATCTGTGTAGTCAGACGGGAGCGGAGCTGGCTCGAAACGGCGTCATTATTAATGCAAAACTGCAAGATAGGAAAGAAGTGTGAGCGGAAGTACGAATGGATTCCCTTCGTTTCACTTCTTTCCTATACCTGTGCACTTTGATTTTGATCCACATTTTCACCGTTTTCAACTCAACTATGGAATCAAACTTCGCCTCAGCTCAGCAATCTCCCATCTCAATCCTCTTCATCTCTCATCTCGCTCCAAAAAATTCATTATGATTATTGGTTCGCTCCTGAGACAAACACTTATGAGGATATGGTTTCTGTCTACACGTCCCAATTATAAAACTGGCTCGAGGAACGGACCAAGGAGCAGCGCTGCATGCGGCCCAACTCCGCTCAAGTCTATCGGAGGAGAAATCCGGCCTTTTCGCTGCACATTGGAACTTGTCCACAAGCTTTGTCTATCAACTGTCCTCATCCTCTCGCAAAGAACAAACAAACTCATTGTGCAGCGTCTGCATCTCCAATGAGACGTTTTGCTCAAGCATTAATTCCTCGTCCCCGAGCTTGAACTCGACGACGGAGGAGGAACGACGGGAATTCCGTAGTTTGTGCTTTGGCACTTGCGAAGAAATATAAGACAATTAATGTGATTGTTGGAGGAAGGCTTGCGTGGAGATTAGGAGATGTGATGGCTAGGAGCCAAATCTCTCAGTCGGTGGTTTTGTATTCTTAACCTCATCTCTGCCCCGAAATACACCTTTCTGCCACTCAAGTCATGTCCTACCTGCTCCAAACGCAGTTCCACTTTGGAGCACTCCAGCTCACCGCAAGCAAATCCAGTCTAAGCTAAACAGAAGCTCAAACTACTTCCATTCATTCCTCTTTTAATACGCACAAACCAGGCTAAGCAAACATTTGTCACTTTAAAGAAGCCAGGAAGCCTAGCCACATCTCTGAAACTAGTCAGTTCATATGCCGTCTATGTTCTCAATTATTCAATTCCGCGTGATGATTTTAATGCAAAACTTTTCACAATGCGTGCTTTCTGAGCTGATCAAAGTTGGAAATACGGAGTTGGGCACAATAAAGCTTTTCCAAATAAGTTCTAAGCTGACTTTAGTTCGGCCCGAGTTGTTTGGTGAAGCTCAAGTCAGAAGTACGTACTTAATGTTAGCAAAAGTTTGATGCACGGAAGCAGCTTCAAATTTGTTTCTAAAATCTAAGAATCACAAAGTCCACTTTTCCAAGTTTGACTTGAGATTTTGGAGATCAAAAGCTCTTGTCGTCAGATTGATTAGACGTCTATGTTTAAGATTTTAATAAAATCAAATGCAACCTCAACGCTAAAGAGCTCTCCAGTGAGCGGAGACAGCAGTGAAGTGTGATTTGTTTGTGCAAAGTTTTATGAAGTTTTGCGGAAAGAGCTGAGCTCGCCACATACTATGCATGTTTGATGAAATGAGAAGTTGAGGAGGTCGTATTATTGTTTCGCTCTGAGTCTTAATCAGAGTAGAAGAAGTATTAAAGCCGTGACTGACTCGAGAGGATATTAATTAAGTGGGATCTTCATCTATCTCTTCGCATCTCGGTGAAGGCGGAGGCGCTTCTAGCTGAAGACCAGAAGGGTCAACGAATTTTTTAGAATGGAACAACTATTAAAAATTCTGCAGCTTAGCAAAGCATGACGAGCTTGTGCATTGCTGCTTTTTGCACGACTCAGAGAACAATCTAATACGAAGGAACAGTTCACGCTAAATTACGCTGTTTCTCCTTCTGACCTCTGCACAAGTCTGATGAAAACGACTTCCTCTGAACCGTGCTGAGATCCCGTGTTCATAAATCATAAGTACGCTGTCTCAATGAAGGACTCACCTCTTCTTCTCCAGCTGCAGTGTTCACCGAGTCCATGCTCTGACTCAGGGCGCTAGAAGTGTCCATGATGGACCGCTCTCGCGACGGCGGTAACTCAATAGGACTACCGAAAGGATCTTCTCCAAAAGCCGACACCCTTGGACCTTCCGTCCTAACATAAGGCAACTTGCATGCCTGATGCTTTTTATCGCATCAAATAAATTTCATATTTCTGCTCGTGAATTTCCAAATTTTTATGTGATTATCCGTGCCTAACGCTCTCGCGACGGCGGTAACTCAATAGGACTACCGAAAGGATCTTCTCCAAAAGCCGACACGCTTCTTCAAATTTGTGTCACAAGTCACAATGTATACCAAAGCTGGAAATTCTGAAATTAAAAAATACAATATTTTAAACTCCTGCAAAAGCTAAGACTGCGGCCATTGATTGTCTCTTGCTTGTAAGTCAAAAGCGGTATAAATTACAATGTGATCGAAGTTCGAAGCTACTATTCCAGTCCGGTAAATCACTAGTTAAATATGAAGATGTTCTTTAAAGCTTTTATCTCAGCTCATCAGCATTTAAAATGCTTCACTACAGCTTTAACCACTACTGCTCACGGCGGGTAGGCCTAAGACGACTGAAGAGATGTGCATAATATAATGTCGTAAGCAGGCCTACATGCGTGGAATACCTAGGTATTCAGACCATACAAATTCTCCTACCTGCTTGTTTGAGTATTTTCTGAAGCGAGTTTCAGTGGAAAGAACCATATTGAATTTAGAGTAAATACTTAAACATCGATTGCTCTACTTTTAAAATTTAGTATAAATGTATCGAACGCCAGGAAAGGAATGCCTATCACAAATCACTAGCTATCGATCCGAATTGCAGGAGAATCCCGGAGAACAATAGCAGTTCGGTTTCTACATACTCCGTGGAGTAACCTGCCCCTGCCGAGCGTGCTGCCTGTGTTGCTACAGGTGAGGCAAGACTTTTACTAGACAAGAAGGGTGAGTGAGAAGCTCGTAGGGATAAGGCCGACGGCCCTGGAGACAATTGGGAGCCAAGTCCATGCCAAGTGGAAGTTGATTGAGAGCGGCACGAGCCCTTTCTTGCCGTCTGCCAAATGGCAGCCCAGTCCTTCCTGACCAACTGTTAAAGCCAGGTTCCATATCTGACTCCCCACCTGGCAGCTGAACCGGAAATCCTTCCCAATTAACTGCCAGCTCTCGTTTTCTATCGCTCTATCTACTTTGCATTCATATTCATAGCCCGATCGAGTCATACCTGGAGCTCAGAGCAGAATCGTCTTGAGATCTTCAGAGTGTCAACGAGTCCTGGGATCACTTTCTCCGCCAAGACCCTAACACGTCGGTCGCTTCCCTAGAAAATCCAAAGGCTTCTTTCCACTGGACACTGGTAACTGGCTAGCTCTCTTCCCGGATAACGCGCGTAGAACGACTTGGATACTTATGCTTACTCTAGGAGGCACGGCGTGAAGCTGAGACGGGACTTGACAAGTTCCGTCCGAAGGCAAGTATTGATGATTTAGTTGGATGTTATTCAAGGCAGGAAATGCAGGATTTCCTCTCACTGTCAGGCAGGTTCGGTTTGATATGTATGTGTTTCGAAGACGCGGAGCTAGGAAATGACAGGTCGTGGGGGGTTCTGACTTCTGACTAGAGTCCTCGTGGTGGGGTGATACACAGGGGAGCTAAGACGGCATGGGCGAGGAGACGACTCCGCAAACGTACGCCGCAGCACGGGCCACTGCTACTCACGCGACGCCTAACTTGACGACGGGGTCAAAGAGAACCGACGACGGAGCGGAGAGGTGGTCGAGGGAGCGGAAGGTGCCCTGACTCGCACGCAGAAGCTGACGGAGAGCGAGAGAGATGCGGAAGGGCTCGAGTCGTCCACTCAACTGAGTATCGACTCAGGCCCCACTCGCCACTTTATAGTTCTTTCTCCTACTGCTTTCTCCCAGGACCCAGGACGCCTGCTCCGAGCCAGGCGACCCAACTCCGTCCCACTCCTTCCGGACCACCTTTCCTCCTCGTCTCCCGCAGCCACCCGTCTGCAGCCCCGACTTCCAACTCACCCACCTGCTTCCATAACAATTGCTCACACGTCACACGCCTCACCGCAACGCCACGGCCGACAATCAGAGGTCAGCAGCGCTGGAATTTCGTCGCCTTCAGACCAAGTGCATCCGATAGTCCCCACATAGTTATGCATGAACAACTCACAAGGACAACTGCGAACTAGGCTTCGCGTTACTTCACCACCTCTGTCCTGGATGCCGGAAGGCGCAGATAATGGTTTCCTCTTCTAACCTTGGGTCCAGACAATCCGCACGAGAAGCTGGAAGCCACCTTTTGTTCCCCTGTTCTGCCCACTAGTTTATTGCGAATCGGCACACCAACATATGGTGCCCTGAAAGTGTCACGTACCGACGCTTTTGCATGCATAAAGCGCACATCCAAGGAACCGAAGCGATCACTTTAGATTCAGTATTGTGTCAAGAACTTACCCTAACTCGGCGACCAACTAAACTGAGGCAAACCGGGATGATGAAATCTGGAGCAAGTGAGGAGCTCAGAAGCGATGACCGTTTGGCGCTGATGTTTCTAACTGACAGAAAGGACGCGAAACGCTAACCGAGGCGAAGACGGCGGTCCACTGTCGTGTAATGAGCGAAGAGATAACCGAAAATAATTGCGTTCTGTCCACTACTGCTCGTCTGGTGGACTATTCTGAGTCAAGGAAGGAGTGTGGTGTGGGAGTGAAGCCTAGGCTTCAAATAAAATATAGATGATGAAGTTAGTGGTTAACCACAGGGCCTACGGACTGTGATAAGCCGTTGACAATTAAACTAAGAGGAAATGGTGAGCGCATGCAAAAAAGAAATAACTCCACTTGCACTGAATTTACACGTATTTACAAACAATTTATCAGAGCCCACTACTGGCCGTGCTGTGCTCCCTGCACTCTGCCTACGAACCGCCCGTCTTGCTCCTATTGTTTCCTATTGTTTATCTCTTTCTCGTGCATCCTTCTTGGTTGCCGCAGTGGAACTAAAGGCAACTATGCCCCATGCCTCCAACATGCCGTGACGCTCTCCACTCATCATCATTTTCGTAAACTCTCTCAACACTTCCTACATTCTGCTCAGCGTCTCAAAATTGCTCTTAATCGAACGAATACTATAGCAAAATGTAGCCAGGAGCTTGTCAGCGTCCCAGTCCGACGCGCGGGTTAGAGCATGACTCAGATCAAAATATCTATTACTAAAATTTCCAAAAAAGTTAAAATTAAAAGCATCCAGACGAGTTGTACTAACTGGTTTCAAAATGGTTTGCGCCTTACAAATTCTCCTAATAGCGTCCCTTTACATAAGCAGCTAAGTACCGACTCTATCTAATCTTAAATCAATTATCTATTCAGCAATTGCTTGAGAATCTATTATTCTTACTGTTTGTTGAGTTGAGCGCAATCAGGAGGCCCTGTGTAAGAAATGCACGAGTCGAGCCGATGAAGCATTTAATGCATGCCAGGGATTAATTGCAGTCGCTTGTTTGCACATGTGTACAAGAAAATAATATCTGTCCAAATCTATGTAAACTTTTCAAGTCATGCGGGATCTGTTTCATTCATTCGTCTGGCCAATACGTGCAACCAGTTTAATAAAACGATTTATGAGACGAAGACCGAATTTCCATTAAATATATGATATTTTTATTTCTCGTCTGCAACGGTTACTGGGAGCGAAGGTTGAGGGTTAATTTAGATTACATCTCATCTCATCTCAGGAGTACTTGCTAAGGGTAATTGGGTTTTGTAATTGTAAATTACTGCGAAACAGTACCAACGCCCCCATCTCAATCGCCTAATGGACTTACTCTAAGATGTAGAAACACAATACAGAGACAACGATTGCTCTACTGCACAAGCATTACTGCTTGCACTTCCTTCATATTCTACAGCAACAAGACTGGCTACACTGAAGGTGCCCGAATTATTTTTTCCAAAATTCCAAACCAGCACTTTGAAGTCCTCTTGTCTGCTAATGCTGGTCTGCTTTGATTCAGAAGGGTTACCCGACTTCTCAGGAACCATGATTGCAAACGACACAGGCCTGGCTTCGAGTCATCACAGGCACTCTTCTCTTGTTTTGGTGCTTTAAGAACTACAATAAAGCATTGAGGCGGGACTGAAGTGAGAAATCGAATATCTGTACTTGCAGCGCAAATTATTACCGCCCTGAAATCCCTGCCACTGTCACTGAGCATTTTCACTTTCATCGGCTACAGCAACATCCCGTAAGGGGTTTTCTGAAGATTTGCATCTCTCAAGAACTTAAAATAAAATCACTATTAGCAGTGGACAGCTTATCGCCTCTCAAGTCTATCTGGGCAGGGATTTAGTCAATGGAGTGGAATCTGAGTATGGCTCTGCCTGGAATTTCCGAATTGCAGAGCTTGCGAATCACCTCCTTGGCCTGATCCGCCGGAAACACGGTGTACGGGGGTGGTTCCAACTGGAAATCAATTAAGAAAGATTGCTAACCTGCCGGCTACATGTAGTGCCGAGTAATTGATCTGTGTTCCACTCACCTGCCCCGATGCCACCAAGCGAACCAGCTCCCTGAGTTGTTCCAGGGTTCCAACGTCCACTGATTTAATGGATTGCTGTTTCTCTTCAGCTCGGCGGCTGAATTTAGGAAGAAGCCGCTCCGCCACCTCTGAGCTTATAAGTACGACTCCACCCTGTCGAAAAATAACAAAAGCCACTTCAGAAAGACGTTACAGGCTTTTTCACAATTAATAATTATTCATGGTCGATTGGATGCGATTATCAGACAGGTATTTCACGGGACATAGATGAGCGTAAAGGCTTAAGTGTATGTATAACGGTGAAACCTTGAAGCTGAGCAAACTCTGTTCCGTACCTTGCTGAGACACTGGAGTGATCGATGAAGACTCCTGGAAGTGGTTCCAAAGTCAATGACAATGTTCACTTCTCCCTCACACGTTTCTTTGGTTCGCTCCACGAGAATCTTTTCGTAACAGTCTTCGTTCCACTGCACGACATTGACCCTGTTTTTCAGAAAGAGGGCTTACTGTTTGCTCGTTGTAATTTAAATTGTTTAAGGACAACATGATTTTATGAAGGGGACTAGTCAAAAATGGACTCACGACGCAGCTTCCTTGGCTAGTAGGATTCCTTCGTCTCGAAGACAGGCCACCGCCAGAAGAACCTTAGTCTGAAAATCTCTCAAGTAGTGCTGGGCGAGTCTCAAAGCCCATAGGGCGAGGCCGCCGGTTCCAACCACAAGTACTTTGATTTTTCCTGTCAAATCAACAAATATATTTGTATTTACAACAGTTGTTCGCTCACAGGGACAGCAGGAAACACGAACCTTCGCCGCCGCGTTCATTGAGGAGTCTGAGAATGTGTTCCTTGGCTACTTGCACTGTGTTCATAGCCCAAAGCGCACCCGTTGGAAGCATGGCCGCCACGCTTAAGGGCATCCTGTCTGGAACTTTCACCAAATATTTCAGATCTGGAACAGTAATGTACTCGGCATATCTAAAAAAAAATTAGCTTCTGTCCACACGTCTCAGCTTTGGCATTTCGGTGAATTAATTGTAATTACCCATGCGGCACTCCTTCGTAAGGATAGACGACTACTTTGTCGCCAACTTTGATATCCGTGTTCTCCACATTATCCGCTCCAATTGCTTCCAGGATCCCCGCAACCTAGAAACACATGACTCATGAAGGAAACACCACAATGAATGAGCAACTAATCAGTACGACGCTGAACTGTACCAACCTCGTAGCCTGGAAACAGTGCAGCATCCCTGACCCCATAATGAGAGGGAGTGTGACTGGATGAAGCCATCTGCTGAGACGTTCCCAAACACATAGTGGACACATCCCCAGTTAAACTGGTTAAGCTGGACACACTGTTCAGACTGGACACGCTCGTAATGCTTGACTGTGAGGGAGTGCGGCGAAGCCTGTAGCAAGCACCGGCGCATTCCACCTGTACGGATTTTATTCATACGATAGATATGATTAGCTAATTGAAGCGAATTATTCCAAAACTAGTTCAGACGAGATAACAGCATTGTATGAAGCGGAATCGGGTAGGTTTTAAAAAACTGTAAAATAGATTTCGTGCAACCTGCTGCGTGAACGCAATGAAATTTCCTGCTTTTTCACCTGTTGTTAAAAGTTAACTTAAAGCTCGTGGATTTTAGAAGCTTCCATAATTCAATCTCAATCTAGTTGAAATTGGAAGTGCATGGAAAAGTATTAAAATTGAGCAATACAACCTTCAGGGAAATGCATCACAGAGAAATGGGTATAGCTATCATTCACTGTCCTCGATCTCTCAAGAATCAACTTGCAGCCCGGTGCTCGGCCTTGTGCTCTTAGGGGCAATACGTTTTCGATTGGATTTCGAATGATTTTAGTGACGGTGAAGCTAAGAAGACAAAGCGCAATAGGCACCAAATGCAACGAAATGTGAAAGTCGTGTTCAAATAGTACAAGAATTGGAGAAAGCCGGTGCTATTCTCTCGCCGTGACAATATCTAGTTGCATCAAGACAAGTATTCAATAGGAAAACCTGCTGCATGTAATTTCTGTTAATGATATTCTAGTCAGGTGAGCCTGATCATCGTAATGTCTACTGCGTCGAAATGGACAAGGTTCATCTGAGGTCATTTCTGTAAATGATTCGCTCTATTCATTCCGTTTGCCTCGTGCATAAGTCAGAACCAAAATAGAAAAATAGAAAGACGTAAGTCGCAGTAGAGAGAGCGGGGACGCAGGCGTGAGTGAATCGATCTGTAGAACGAATTCTATGGAACTATTGTACACAGTATCTATGCAGAGTCTACTCCGAACTTTCTCTTCACCGCTCTGCTCTGAAGTTGCTAAAGCTGGAATTCGGCTTTGGTGAAAACATGCATAGCTCAAGCCAATCCTCACTTAGGGGTATCATCGGACTCGGGCGCTAATAATACTGAGCAGGTGTGCAATCCAAAGGATACCTTCTCTTACGAAACAAATTCCACTTGTGCTGGTAATGATAATGAGGTACACGTTAACATGCACAGGGAGAAATTTGGAGAAAGCGATATGCTTAACGCAGGGGCTGCGGATTCGAATTTTCGTAAGCTAGTCGATAGCCTAAATTCTTTCAAACTAGCTGTAATAGAATATAAAAAAATTGTTAGTTACCCGAATTCGGGCTCCAGTGGCTGGGACATCAGGGACTGGAACATCGAAACTGAAAACGCAGTCCTTTAACAAGGGACCCGGACTTTCAATACTGACTTGTCTGCACAACTTAACTCATTGTTGAGCTTGACTGACTGGGCATGCTATTCACACGATCCCTGTATAAACGAGCAACAGAATCATAGGACACTTAAGTCCCGTATCCCACAATTAATTTCACGACTATTTCTGGCAGCCTCTCAATACAGAAGGTATGAGAGTGCCGCTCTTGTGAGCTACTTAAGTTGTGGAAGGCTTACCTGGTCGAGGCCGCGGAGGTTGACTCCATGATGTTGTCCAAGCGTTCTGGCATGTTTCTGTGCTGGTAGAGCCTGAAGCGGAGAGGAGAAGTTGAGGGCTGGTGCTGCGGGGAAAGTGGCGAAAGCACTGCTGGTCCGAGAGAGCGTTCCAGAGCCAGCTGACAGTTCGAAGCGTCTCTGAGTTTGCTGGCCTACTGCGTGTTTGGTTGCTGGGCTGAAGGCAGGAAAGCTCTGTCACTCCTTCACCGCGTGTTCTCACTATNGAAAGCTCTGTCACTCCTTCACCGCGTGTTCTCACTATCGATCCCACTTCCCGGCCACCTTCTCTGCACGCGCCCTACTTTCTCCGTCTCCCTTTCTCCGTCGACCCAAGTCCACAGACTCCGACCAGACAAAAAACATTCAGCATCTCATGAGTAACTTTCCTGAATCTCAGATCCGGATCCCTGTTTCGACTTCTCCCCGTGGTCAGCTTACGTATACTCTCAACAACCCCGATCAGAACCGAATCCAGCTATTTAAGGAGCACTTATTATGCAAGCTACTCTGCCAATCGAGATGCACTTACATGATACATGAACGTCATTCGTGATGCTCACAAAAGAGACTACGTATCCAGGCTATGTCTTAATCCTTTTTGGTAGTACAGCATGCTCCGTTTTTAGTCATTACGGCAACCCGTCTTTTAATTTCTGGGAAGAGCTGTTCGCTGTTTCTGACGTAAACATAGGAAATGTTGATGAGGATGAGTTCAACCTTTGCTACATATAAAATTAAAACTCACGATTAATAAATAAAACATTCGGGAATTTGGGAATTGTATAATCGTGAAACGAAACAGTGGAGTCTGACTTGGGTTTCTGAGCTACTGATGAAGGCCACCGCAGCAGTAACATGGCCCAACCTGATATAAATACGCATTAAATACATTACTGTGCTACTTACTACTTGAAGAAACGAAGGTTACCTTAAATAGACAACAACATGAACAATTCAAGAAGCCCAGTGGTTAGGAGCACACGGCATTAGAATACGTAAAGACTCGAAGCATTATTTCATCCTTAACTGGCATTAATTCAATTCAATTCAAAGTGAGATTTATTGTGGAATTTGACTGCTAGTCTGCCTAGGTACACGCAGGTAAATGCACTTTCCTACTTCGACGAAGAGTCCAACCTGCTTGCTTGGTAACTATTTTTGAAATTCTTATTTTGAGTGGTAAACGCCCATCGAAAGGCCATGACATGACATGAACAAGACGTTATTGGTACTCCGGCTTTCCAATGGCACTTTACTTGTCCTGGTTTATCCCAGTATAGCTTCGATTAGAACGTGCAGCAACGGTCTGTCGAAAACGTAAAAGTCACTCAAACTTCACTTATAAATTAACAATTAATTAGAATCGCACAAGCCCTAAGGATCGCCGTAACTTTAAGAAATCGCTTTGAAAAATTGCTAGTCAATCGAGGTTTAACCGACTCAATGACTCCTTTTATCCGACCATATTTTGACGTTCCAGCATTTAAAAAAATTAATAAATATATTCGGCGGATTTTTTTTTGACCCAACTGCTGCCTTGCTCGGATCGGATCAGCAGGTGCTGCATGGGTAACTATGTAGTACGACATAGCATTTAACTTTATGTTGAGTGAATATGTAAGTTGAAATTGAATGGACAGTTTAATAAACATCATTTGAAAGTGTCCAACGATTTGGAAATCAGCAGGTGCTGCATGGGTAACTATGTAGTACGACATAGCATTTAACTTTATGTTGAGTGAATATGTAAGTTGAAATTGAATGGACAGTTTAATAAACATCATTTGAATTGAATTGAATTGAAATCGGAAGACACTCTTCCAAATTTTAAACCGATTCTTAAATTGAAGAATGGAGGCTCCAAACAAACATCGTCTGAATTTTGATAAGAAGAAGAACCGTGTATCCATGAGAAAGGATGAGATGGTTGCCGAATAAAATTCGTATTTCTAATTTCTCTATCTAATCATCACTCTGCATGTTCTTCTGGGTATTGTTTAGTCTACTTTGTGAGTTGTGAGCAAGGTATTTTGTGAGTCTTGGACTTTGTGAATCGTCTTGAATTCCCGAATTCATTAACAGGTGTCTCATATTTACTTGCGCTTAATGTAGCAAACGGTCGGATAACAATATATTACCCTCCTCACGAAAGTACCGATACTCACTCGTTTGATATATCATTTAAAATAAAACGTAATTGATTCATAAGGTTTCTGAGTGAGAACCGCCGAGTGAGTGTTCGGATTTGGACCCGGCTAACATGGAGTAACTTAATTCTTCGAACGGAACGAGTAGTATAGCATGGGAATTTCCAGCTAATTACATAAGGTCTGGAACAAACAGCTGAGCGATGAATTTTTTGTTTGATCAAACAAAATGTAATAACATAGTTCCAGATGTACTGTTTTTTAATTGTACTAAAAGCTTATCGAGTACACAGTACAATCGGCTATTTACTGCTAATAACAATTTACAAAAACCAGCCGAAGGACTCTTGTCTAGGGATGAAGTACAGCATTTGACGAATGCACTGGGTTCATAGTGAAGACTTTGTGTTATCGGCTACGGATATGAAATAATAAGCCAATCAGGAAGTCAGAATACAGAATTTAGGAAAATTAACACTTGTATTTATTACATCGAAAAGAAATTGACCCGAAACTGTATGAATTATAAATTGATTATCCTCCAATTATCTTAAACCTGTCCACGTCCCATGCTTCAAAAATTACGAGCCCCTGAAAAAAGAAAAAAATCAATTAGTTTTCATTCTAAGTAGTTTGCTGTCTCTAACATAATCTGAAGTCGAAGGTGTTTTCCAAAACAAATCGTGATTGCACTTACACGATGATGTTGTTGATGGGAATATGTATGAGCTTGACGAAAAATCCAATAAATCCCATAATGCAGAAGCCTATCGCTGTGGCCATTGCAATTTTCTGGAATTCTAATGAAAATATCGAATGAACAATGAGTACAAGATAATTAAGAATTAGTGCCATAAAATGAGAAACCTATGTTTAACAACTACCCACCTTTTCTGTCGGGCTTTGTGCACCGTTTCACTAATCTGAGGGAGTCCTTGGCGAATTGCCGGCCAGGTTCTACGAATGCCATAACTTGATCCATGGTTACAACCGAAGTCTGTGCAAGAGATTCAAATAAAGGCTAAATTAATACAAACGTACTTTTGCTGGTTGGTATAATATAATAGTCTGTTCATGACATTTGGTCTACAAATCGAGAAAAGTAATGACCCCAGGAATTATGATTTACGGGCAGCTAAAATTAGTCGAGACTTCGGAATCCGGTTTCATCGTATCGATTAGAATTAATTTGTTCAAGGGAGTGGCTTAAATTTGTATATCGGCTTCCGCTTTTCTACTTACTAAACAGCACAAGCCGCCGACTATACAAATTTTAGTCACCTTTGATTTATTTCAACCAAATTGAATCAACATTTCACACTAATGGTTTTATAAAGTTTTAATTATGGGCAATTAAATTTTCTAAGGTTATGAGTAACCATGGTTTTGCGGTACAAAATTAAGTAGTGAAGGTCAAGTTTTAAGATGAATTTTCTCACTCTGCTGATGCCAGGAATGACCTAAAGCCTACCCGAGCAGTACCATACTGAGCTTACTTAATGGTTTAAGTCGTCGATGACCAAATCAAAAAATTTAACCACGTTAAAGGTCACCAGTCGGAATCGTACGTAATTTACAGATTTGAGCCAAAAACCTGCTGTCGGCTGGGCAGGCAACTTTAATGTTTTACTCCGGCATCAGCAAAAGTTAAAAGTAACAGTATAAAATAATGTAAAGCTTCCATTCACTATTCCGAACTTTCTAATTTGTACGTGTACGAAGTTCTCTTGCTCCGTATTTCTGTTAAAAGCCGTACCGGGATTCGATTTAGATTTTACGGTCGGTACCTGGGACTTGGTACTAGACGGGCTCTACTGATCGAGGACTTAGGAAGTACGGTGTCAAGGGTTCCTTTTTGTTTGTCTAAATTTCTCACCTGATTCACCGACGACACGTATGGCAGCTGTTTAGACGAGCGAAGTTGAGAGAGTGGGAAGTGCGACGGAGGATAGCTAGGCGACTGAACTCAATTCAGCTTCAGATGACGACGGGCCGGGCCGTGGGATGTGTGCTCCTGGGGCCAAAACAGTATTTCTCAACTTCCCTGATGGCCTCAGACACGGAACGCCCTTTCAGGCACATTCACTACAAACAGCACGGGCACATCTAATACTGTCAACATTATCGGGCGCATCTGAGACTTTCACATGACTAATTGAGATAGCTCTGATTCATTTAGGTAACTGGCATCGGAGGGGTCAAGGGAGATAAGAAGCCGACCGCGGGTATAAGCGAGCGTGGGGAATGAGTGGATTGGATCTGCTCCTCCATTCACCGCTACTCGAGCTGTCACGTTGGAATCCTCACCGCCACGTCAGCCACACGCAGACAACAGAGCCATTCTGTTGTGGAGCCTCTTCTCCAACAAGCACAAAAACCCAAGCCCCAAATTAAAATATAGGCACAAATCCCATTTCCCATGCCCAGGCCAAGAAGTGCCAGCAACAACGCCAACAAAGCTGTACCCGTACCCACCAAGCTAATATGCATGTAGATAAATTCCATAAGAATCCGACGCCCCTCCACCCACGCTACGCATTTACCCCTTCCATGAGTATCTACTCAGGCAAGATGTCAAGTGCGCTCATTTTACACGAAAATTTAATATCTACTTATCTTTATTTACTTCTATGCGAACTAAAATAGCACATGTTTTCGAGAAGGCTATCCATTAGTTAGTTAGTTGGGCCTCAAAAGTGGGATTTTTAGGTTCTGGTTTCACGGGTGAACCTGATTTGCCGTGTGTTTGAAGCCTGAATTCATGCATGTTTTTATTTGTAAGAGTCTGCTCAGCGCAGAAGTCAGTTTGATTAATAAAATTAAAAGGCCCTAGGCCTCACCGCTTCCCTGGGATGCTGAGCCTAAGGACTCTTCATACATCCCTGCTTCCCTCTTCTCTCTTCTGCGAGGTTTTGCGAGGGTTGGAGAGGAGAAAGGTCCAACTTTCTCCATTTTCATTAGAAGCATTGCATTCGAAACCTATTTATGCACTACACATTGCACCTGTAAATTAAGTGGCAACAGTCAGCAGTTTCTGGATACTGATGGGCAGTCCAGCGTTCAACATGTACAAAAAACTCAATTTAACTCGGCACTTCATCCGAGTTCCTACAGAATAATAAATCTCAGTAGTCGAGTCGAGACGAAGAGGCTCGGGGATTTGGTAACTATTTCAAAATTTATTGCACCTAGGCAAGTTCGCTAACCTTGAAACGTCAGTCACGGGTCTCGATCTCGACAGCCGGTGCCGATTTAAGTGCGAGCCTATTTAATTATTCATGCTCCCATTCAGTCGTTTTCCCGCGGAGAAAGTTTTTCCAAATTTAAAAAGAAATGCTGGATACCGAACTGCCGCTACGCTACGGATTCTGTTGTGCCTAAAATTCTATCCTGGTCTTCCCAACGTTCATTAAGTGTAAAGTAAAGCTTATTAGTTTAATTAAAGTCTTAGTTCTTTCGTTTTGATTTACGAACTCTTCTCAGTACGTAAACTTGCCGCAACAATTAGATGCTAGTTTTACGTTATTTCTTCATCAATTTCTTAATCGTTATCTACTTAATCAATGGTCTACTTAAGTTGCCACTTGCCACTGTTGAGTAAAAAAGGTACTTACTCGGAACTCGGAATACGGCAGGCTCGAGACGAGATGTGATCACATGGAAATCTGCCTGGATTCGTTCCGACATTCATTCCGACGACAACGAGGACAGGATCTCCACAGCTAAGATGGACATTTAACTTTGTAAATTCTTGGTTGGCTTACTTGAGTTGACTTACAATTACCTGTACAATGATGTCAATGCATGTGACGTGTGGGATAGAGTTTAATGTCTGGACAAGCCGTCCAGGACGAGCTGTTACGCCTGAATTCCGTATGCGAGAACACTCGCGACTCGCGAAAGACTTCTCTTCCCATCTTGTGTCCTAAATCCTCTCCCTAATCTGAGATGACATTTTGGAGATTTAGCTAATGAGAATTCTCGCGGTAGACGCGTCAACCTCTGTTCTGTCCGCAGCGTCTTCTTCTCTCATACCATTACTCCGAGATCTTCCAGCTTTACTGAGACAATGCAATAAATTCAGTTTCTAATTTTACCAGGATCTCCTTGCTAACACCTTCACAAAGTCCACAAAATTCAATCTTACATCTAAGCCTGGACCTTATTAGGTTTTGTAATTACTTACCTAACCTTTTTTTCTCGGCGAAGACATCCTACTCATCTCAAATTAGAGAGCCATGTTCTATTTATAAAGTTTAGGACTCAGTGGTCACTCCAACTCCGATTTCTCAGAATTTTGAACACGAAGAAAAAGTGTTATTCTATATAATGTACAATGCTTTTCTTAGCCAAATCCAAATCGTTATTGAACAGGCGGAATACCTCTACTAATTGTACACCGACCACTACGGGCTTGGCACAAGGTGATTCAAGGTGGAACTCAATTTGCTGACCATTTCTCAATTATGCTTACGCAACGAGTTTCCTAGCGTCTCGTGGGGTTGTGCGTGCTTACTTTCATCTGATTCACGTGTATCGCTGTAATTTAATGAGAAATATTCCGATTTTCACATCACTATGTCCAGCACGTGGAATTTTGTCGGTTATGGTTATTAATAGTGGTCTCCGGGCTCGAGGTACATCCCTTAGTATCGACAAATCGGAGTTTGTTGAGCTTTCCCTTAGCTTTGCAGGGTGGGGTGGAAGGTGGAAATAAAGATCATAAATATACATTGGCATCCAATCTGTAAAACCCTTCTATAAGTTCGTCTTTTGACCTTGGATAATCAGGATCACGACTACGTTGAGCAATTCGATCGAGGTATTAGACTCTATAAGAGTTACAATTATAGATGGCAGCTACAATACAGGTAGGCGGAACCTAAAATGCGTGAATACAGCATCATATTATACTGCTTCATCAACTCCTTCAAGACAGCTTGTTCGTTGTGCGTTGTGGATCTCGAGGTTGAGCATGAATTTTGAAACACAAGCTTCAATATCGGAGCAGCGTCATGCTGTGCAGGCATGTGAATCACAGCCGGCTTTACTCGGGACCTACTTACTGAGTACTGGCAATTTGGAATCCAAGGATGGGCAGTGGACACAAGCTTCACTTTGAAGATGAAAGACGTGTGTTTACAGTCCATAAAATCCCATAACCCAATCAAGGATTCTCCGCATGATTACGCCATGTCTCAGCAGTCCAGAATCCTGGAATGAGAGAAGTAAACCTGCCAACATTCCATCACCCACATCCTGCTTAACTGCTGCCAACGTCAATTCGCTCTAACATACCCGTGTCCTGTCCCTGTCCGTTTATAGTTTCTAATTTGAGTTTTGGAATCAGCTTGTCGGCCTAAGGAAGTCCTGCGTGTTAATCATCTTGACTACACAATAGATGATAATCGTCAAAGGCTTGGCTCAGTTCGGGCTGGTCACGATCCTGAGCTGATTGAATTACTTCCACTGCCCGACTTTGCATTATCCAGGCGACACTTTCACTGGACTCTACGTTTCTGCTGAGCCAAATGCTCATAAAATAGATTACTGAATCAATATAAGTCAATAAGGCGTCACAACCCTTACAGCTCATGTTTATGGTTACTGATGTGAAAACTGCTGGGTCAACAGTGCAATTTAATTAACAGTCACTCCAAATAGGTTCTGTTACGTATATTTCCACAACTTGGAGTGCGGAATCCCAAAAATGTCGTCGTCGGAGTTGAGATTCGAAATATAGACGCCTCATCTCAGCTTTTCCGTGATAAAAAGAGACAATCGATTAGAGCTGAGCTTTGAAACGAAATACATTGATACATGGCGCAATTGAACGAACTGTTCAAAAATTGAACTGCTGTTAGAAGTACGATGGTGCGCTCACCTGGATTTATGGATAAATTACAAAAAAAATTGCCATTAGGATTAATACCATGACGCGTGCGCATCTGTTGCTAGAACTTTACTTAGCCGGCGAGTCCAACGTGTGCAAAGCATTTTACAAGATTAAAGCTCGTCTACTCGGATCCGAACTATGTGTTTACTGTAGGTACGTACGTACATACGAGACCTCATAGGCATATGCTTATTATATTTCAAAGTTCTGACCATTGTCCACGTGCTATAATTAGAATCTGCGTGGACTTTCTTTGTTCAAGCGTTAAATTCCATTTGGTTGACAGGATTGTATAAGCAGCGATTCTGGAAAGCCACAAAGATGGTTGGAAATGCTGGGCTGGGAGCTGGAAGAGAATCCGAATCTTTGTTCCTCCTTGGGAGGCTCGAGTCAAAGGATGGCAAGACGTTGACAACTATTTTGTAATTTGAAAAGAGCTGGGAGACAATGATTGACTGACCAGGACGTGGAAGGACAGCAAATGCCCGGTATGCCGTGGCCTTCTTTGAGGCTCACTCAAGTCATCAGGGAGGGCAGTGGGCAGAGAAAGTAGTGATCTGAAGATGTGAGAGGGCGAAGCCGAGAAGCAGATTGAGCCCTGCTGGTCGGGCTAATACTTGGAAGAGGCAGGGGTTGGGGAGCAGCAGAAGATGATTCCAGAAATAGGTACCCGGGCAAAGCCTCCGTTCGAGGGTGGGTGGCTACTTAGAGACTGGGACTAGAGTCGGTAATTGTGTCAGGGCGCAATCGTGCTTCCGCAAATATAAGACCCCCAGCTCATGAAGACCCTTGTTCCGTCGGCATTCGCAATTACTCACAACCTCGTCATTGGCCTGAACGATTCTACTACTACCAGCACCCGCTGCCTATTGTCAGAACATTTAGCGATTCGAAATAGCGTCCCACCAGCAGAAGCTTCCACGGACCCATTCACGCAACATCACCACATTCAACAGGTAGGTCGTTCCTATCATTTGAATATCAAATAACAAAATTCTCCTCAAACTCTGTTAATTTTTGTTATCAGATCAGAAATACACAAATTTCGAGGCAAGCGCCAGAGACTGTGCTCATAAACTTTTAGGAGCATGTTTTATTCTAAGGGGATGATTATCATTACTGCTTCAAAGGTTTCTTGGTTTGGCATAAGCTGACAACACGGTCAGATTCGTGCTTTACGAACCCTAAATTATGTGGGCTAAAGATTGAAACTACTTCAGTTCATGATAAAATACGTTTCTGCAAAATGCTACATGATTTTGCACACAATAGCATAGCATGTAAAACAATATTGTCGGAAGAAATTGTTAATAGCTGCTAGGTTTCGACAATCTTGGTAGGCCGTCAACAATCGTAGAATCGTGGGATTTAGCACTTTCTCAATATAAAAGTTTTGGCTTAGATTCTGGGCATATTTTTTCTAGAAAATGTAACTGTAAAGAGCTTAATGGCAGTTTTTCAATAAATTGGAGGTAAACAGGAACGTATGATTTAGTATTACAGCATCCGGCCGTCGTCATTGCAGAAGCAATATATAAATTATTTTTGGTTACTGAAATCCAAAATAAGGGGACCGAGTTGGTGTATTGAATAGCACAATTTTTCTCATCACTAATTGGGCGACGAAAGACGTAGAACGTCTGTAGTAAATCGGTTTTGGAGCAGGTAATGATCATCAATATCAATTCTTCCTTTGCCCTGTCATCATCGCTCGAGCTCTTGTCAATAAATAAAAGTTCAAGGGTAGAGCACAGATCACCGACATCTCTTCTGTGATGGCAGTGATGGCATAGGATTCTAAGGAATCGTCGAGTAAGTGGGGTATCTGATTTTCCTTCACTTCAGCCTAATTATTGAACCCAATATGAGAATGGAGTCGCTAGCGTCTCGTGTTTTACGTATCAACAAAGATATGATTGATAACGTCCAGAATAATTGATTGACGTCTTTGGTCAATAGATGCGCTCGCCTACTGGGAGGCAGGCAAATCCTCTAAATGTGTTGTACTAGCTCCAAGCTCCAACTCAGTTTCATGGCATTAATGCTTTCTACCTGAAATTTGAATCGCATACTCATTAGCGGCGGCAGCGCTGGTCACCAAAATGGCTATTGTCCTTGTAGTTTATTTCCGTTCAATAAAAGTTCTGCAAGTTTGATCGACTCCACTGCACTATGGATAAAAAGAAATTGTAAACATTCAAAATGCTGTTTACCTATTTCTAGGGTTTATTTTAAATTTATTCTTCCCTTTCACGTTCGCTGTTGGTCTCGGTCACATTCTAATTTATGTTACTAATGTCGATAATTACAGTATAGTTACGGTTAAAGCACGCTTGCATTCAAGAATTCTTGGTTTATCCATAGCGCATCAAAAATACATTCCATTTGCGTAGGCCATAAAAACCAACGCAAGGCGAACGTTTTACAGGTTGGTCATTTTTAAGAGGAAGCTTTGTGGGTCACAGATCAGCAAGATAGTAGCTGTAGTTCGAAAGTTGTAGCGCATTAGCTCGGCTTCTGTTGATTTGCGTTCAGAAGCAAGTTTCAAGAAACAAATGATTAGATGCTTTTCTGTATCTAAATTAGAATGAGGAGACCATCCGTGAATCTAGGGGACGCGGGTTTCAGAGAGTACTGGACATTAGTTAAGCGATCATGTATGAAAGACATGGCCTGCCCGAAGTAAAAATCTTGTATAGAAACCCACAAAACCCTCAGAATCACAAACTTCATCCAACTACATACAAGCTCGTAATTAAGGCATGGAATTAAGTAATCCGACATTTCTCAGTAGCCACTGCCTTTATTCAAGCCCACTGTAGTCACAAGTCAGAACGTAACTCTGAGCCCGCATTGACTCTTGACTCTGTTCTGTGGTTTAGGCTACCTGGCATGAGCCCAGAAACTGACCAAAGCACTTCTTTCATCCAGGTCCCGGTCGGATCTGTCCACTTTCTTAGTGTATCTTTTGTTTGGTTCTTTTGATGCCAAATTTCATAGCTGTTTGGCTAAAATATTTTTGGGGATTGAATTGACTTCTGGAACCAGGAAATGCGCTTGGTCATGACGCACACCAAAGCATATTACTTGATGATGACGAATTTTCCAGAAATCTTCTGGGGCTCCAAAACTTGAACTTTACCATAGACATAATCTCTAGATGACCGATATTTTCTGCAAATGAAAGAGACCCTAGTCAGCTGAAGGGAAGTGAAAACCCCGATTTGAGGAACGAGTGTTTAATTGAGGCTAGTAGGAAAACAGTCTAAATCCCAAATGCACAGAGGGGTGAATGAATGGGGTGCTTGAAAGGAATCGCTTAAAAATCTGAGTAAATTGTTTAATAATTTAGTCTATTTTTGATTGCAAGAGACCCTTAAGAGCCAGTAGGCATTATTATGGACCCCTCTGCATCCACCCACACAACGAGTCCGAGTCAAAGTCATGTACACCACTGGGGTAGAATGCTTGAATTAAGTTGCGACTCACGAGGTGAGTAACGCGAGAGCCGGGCAGGGTTACTGAATCGTGTGGTGACGAAGCAGAGTAATCCCCGGTAATAATAAGTTCTGGAAGCCTCTGGAGTGGCTGCCAGAAAGAGCAGAATTTCGGTCTTGGTTGATGCTGAGGAGTTGTCGATTCAAGTGACTGACGACTACCTTATGCTCCTGTCCACAGCCACAAGTCATTATGAACAAAAGGGATTTTGGAATTCAGGGTATTTACAAACTTTAATTAAACTTGTTTTTCTCCGTGCACTCCCGGCCACATTCAGAGAGAGAGAGAGAGTGATGCTCCTGTCCACGGCCACAAGTCATTATGAACAAAAGGGATTTTGGAATTCAGGGTATTTACAAACTTTAATTAAACTTGTTTTTCTCCGTGCACTCCCGGCCACATTCAGAGAGAGAGAGAGAGTGAGTTAAGCCATCCAAGCCCCGAATTTGCCAGAACAGCTCATTATTGTGCAGAAATAACACAATTGTCAGTCAGATCTCAATGTATCGGAGTAGGGCTTTGGGGTCTCCCGGCTCTTCACGTTGCCCGTATTGTTCGAGTCCCAGTTTACCTGTTTCCTGTACGATTCCCTTCGTAGCTATGTATAATATTCGCTTCAACGTGTTCTAGGTGCAGCAGGCAGGCCTGTGCTAACTACTACGTAAGCCGCTTCTATAGTTTGAACAGTCCCTAATTGAATTGTAGCACAAGGCCCAGTGAGACAATGCACCAAGCGACAGAGCAGGGATTATTACAATGCTGTTATGGTGAGTGGTGGCATTCCTTAGAATATAAACACCTTGTTTTCATATCAACAGTGGTAATTATTCCATGAATCGCCCTACCGCTTAACCAGTAGTCACGCCGCAAACTTGTCGCTTAGCCTTATTTCGGCGTTATCCAAGAACCAAGTTTCTTGATTAAGGTTGCTTGAAGACATTTGAGCTCCTTGGAGGTCCTTGAGTTTCAGCTTCATTCAGCACCCTCGTTGGGCTTCAACTAATTACATTCTTCGACTTTGTTGAACCTTAAGGAAGCTCGAAGGACACGGATTGAGATGGCATCATACGGACTCTTGTTGGTCGTCCTCGTGAGTTTGGCGTACTTGAATACTGTTTGCCCGGTCCAAGGTGAGGCTCTGAATAGCATGGAGATCCTGGAAAAGCCACAACGTCCCCGGGTCTTCACGTCACCAGAAGATCTGAAGAGCTACCTGGGAGCACTTGGGCGCTACTATGCCACGGCCGGGCGAAACAGGTACAGGTCTCAATGCTCAAATTGAGCCTTTCTTAGGCCAGCAACACACTAAAAGCTTAGTCGTGTATTGCAATTCCAGCAATAAATCCCTGAACAGCCTTTCTATTGACGAAAGTCGGCCGAGGCATTGAGCACATCGCTCATCCTTTTGATACTGGACTTGAATTGATTGCAGGTTCGGGAAGCGATCTCTGCGGGGTGAAGGTGGAGCCAATGGATTCTCGCCCGTTGACATTTACGACATTCTTCAGAGTGAGAAGTAATGCTGGACGCCCAGAACGAAAGCCGGCACAGAGAAATCTGATGAGTAGTCATACGAACCACCACCCTCTCTGAGCAGACCTTTACTTTCTCCACACAATGTCCTCCTTCTATTTTGATCTCGGTTCTCACTTTCTATTCCGTAGTCTCTAGTCATAGTTTCAACTACACTTTACTTACGTCGTCGTTGTACAACGCTTGTATTATTACTCAATGTTTCTTCTCCTGAGATGCAGGACTCATAGTCAAATACGTGTGTAAAATACTGGTAGAATCAGATTATGGTCAAAGCGGTGTGCTACAGAAATACTATTTACTTGTTAGGAAGTGAACTCTTCTGTTTGTAAATAAATATGAGTCTTTACAATTCCGTTCTATTCAAAGCATCAGTCCGACCTCATACCGGTACACATTCTTTTGAGTTCTTTCTCTTTTCAATGCATGCTTCCCACTAGATACCTACTACTCACATGCAACACCTCCCACAATAAAACCATAAGTTTATTTTCAGAATGCAATTCAATTAAATCAAAAACAATGCATTCTATTTATTCCAGCGCCTTTACTAGTTGGATTTTTTATAATGAAAATTTCGGGCCTAAGCCAACTAAGCGGAGCATTGGCCTTGGTCAGGGCTTCATGTTGTCTTAGAACATAGAACGCTCCATCAGGCTGGATTAAGAAGACTTTTTTGCGATAATATTTAAGTGAATACATGAATGCAAACTATGTAGATTAACAAGAAGCATTCGTGTGCAGAGTTAGAATTTTCGCACTTCAATTAAAATACTTTCCGGCTTAATGTTTGCCTCTCGGTCGTACCTCTGGATGATAAGAAATTGCATAAGAGCAATTGATTCTGCATACGACGAGCTTGGAACTAAAGAATATAAAGCTAAAAATTACACTTCCATGCATATGGAGATTTCCAAGAAGGAATATTGTATGGAAAAGCTGCATCTAACGGCGCCGTTCGTTCCTGGATACGGCTCAATACAATAAAAGCACCGGAGTAACAAGATTCTCGCATGAATAAGAGGTTTGTACGACGACACCGGAGCTAAATAGTTTAACCTAATGCATCCCTTTTTGTAAACCTAACGTTACGTACAGAGTTACTGCCAATTTACATCGGCTGGCCAAATTGGTATAAAAGTAAAATTCAGGCTTTTTAAAACGGGGCTATTTGCACGGGACTTCTATGCGGGATCTAATTACTGTTGGACTCTTCTTCAACGAAACACCTCGATACTACTGATTGTGAGACTTCAATCAAAGGCCTTCGTTATTTGTGAATTGGGAAGTTATGCAAAAAAAAAGCTGAGATCTCCTAGAATCATGAGCATGAATCTTTCTAACGTCTAAGCTAAGCTCCTAAGACGGTAAAATGGTGCCGTCTTGTAATGGCCAGGTAATGGTGTCAAGTCGATCTGAACGAACAGAACCTCTTTCTGGTTCTAAGCGGAGAAGCAGTCCCTGGGAGTCCTCTCTGCTTTCCCGGAGAAAGTGAAAGCCTGGCCATTTCCGCGAGAGGGCGAGGAGCTTTGGAAAAGCGGAGCTCGAGTTGCTTTCTCGGTGTCCAGGCTCTGAGCTACATGGAAGCAGAGCTAAAAGTCTGGCGACGCGTGTGGATGTATTCGGGAGCTAAGTGAAGTGATGCTTTGACATTTGGAGCTGCCATCCATCCGCCCCTATCTCCGCTCCGCTTCCGCCTAAGACAGACGGCCCAACATGGGAGTTGGACCGAGAAAGAAGCTCTGCGAGTAAATGGCTTCTTGTTCTTGGCTCGCAGTGAAATTGAGTTGGATGGAAGCATGAGAGCAGGCGTCTGAATATTTATAACTGAGAAAACAACTCCTTAATGAGCCCACTTGAGCCGCTAGCAGGCAGGCGTCTGCCTAAGCAGCCTACTCCAAGATGTGGTAGATCCTTGGGTCAGATTGAGCCAACGCAAGGCCGTATGATTCCGAGGAAAGTAATCCAAGTCGACAGCTTTGACAAATCTCTGCAACCTTTTCCAGAACTCCATGCTCTCTCGGCCTTTCCGCTCTGCTATAGCAACATCACACAACTACAATGACAGATCCATGGACACGCCATTATTTCGGTGGTGATACTCGTAGTACGCCTCGTTGTCGTGACCTGCTGTCCTATCAGTCGTTGAACGCATGAAGCCCTCTAATAGCCTACAAAATGTGTGGCAGGAGCTTCTTCTTCACCAGCAGAGAATGCCAAATGCTGAAGTCGTAGAAATGTTTTTGCAAAGCACTACTGCTGATCCTTCTGCCCTGCTCGGCACGAAAGCTGCGCTAGTCGATCCAGAGTCCAGTCCAGAGCTACTACCTCTCTCCTGCATATCAGCCAACGTTTAGCCCCACCTCTCACTTTCCTACCTGGAATTTCACGAAATCCGATTATGAATGGAGAAAATGTTATTGCGAAATTGAAGCGGAGTGTGTAAAGTAGGACGGAAGTTGCTCTGAAGCCTAAGACCTCAACCGTCAGAACGGGTTGAAACCTTCCGTTTCCAATCAAGCTAAACGTAGCTTTTAATAAAGTATACCCTGCCGCCTGTGATGCAGAGAGCATTGTACCTGTGTGTACGGGCGTTTCGTTGACAAGCCTTAGACATTCCGTGAAATGATGAACAAGCTCCAAAAATACATGCGAAATTGACGTGGGCGTATTCTCACGGAGTCGCAGCACGTTGGAAGCTGAAAGCGAGAGCTTGCTGTTATTTGATGCAACTATGTACATATATCCGTTCCCGTCTTGCATTGTTTTGGGGCTGCTCGCTCTTCTGTTTCTGTTCACTCTCCTTAGTCTTTTGTGCATTCGTTTTGACTTTATTTTTGGGGCTGTTTTTGTGAATAATAAGCATGAGAGAGCTGATTTTGAACAAGGAAGCCATATACAGGCTGTTTCTTGTCACACAGGGCTCATGAATTCAGAAGGGCTTGAAGGGCTTCTTGGTCGATACGTCGTAGTGGAAAATGTATCTAGGTTATTGGAAAAACTAAGCCAATTTTGAGAAGCTCCTCACGTGAAGCCCGATTTAGTCCGTCTGTGTGGTGCAAGGAACTGATAAGCTGTTTCAATACGCGCTCAAGCCCGGGCATGAATCAATCAGCGACTACTTTCATGAACTCAGGTAAGCCAGACACCCAGTATAGGCAATATACAATACATTATGCTCTGACAGCAATATTTGAGTTGGGTATCACCGGCTCATTGGTGGGCTTCAACTCAATTGCGGAACGACTATTTGCTCTGCACGCCGTACCTGATCTCTCAGGCAAATATTGAACTTCTGAGATAAGAACTCTCCAAGATGAAAGAACGAGCCGCCAAAAGCCCTGCTCTTTTTCTTCCGCCGTCTGAGCTTCACGGAAATTCTACAAGCCACATGCCAATCATGTTTAAACGGTTGATAAAAGCGTAGAAATGTACACATTGGCCCATCTTGTCATTGTTCTCTCGACCACGTACGCATTGTGTTTGTGTATTGATTAGCTAGCATGGCGTGCATAGGAACAGGAAGGTTAATAGTTTTATAGCCGAAGCTTTTATTTATTGCTGGTGTCAATTGGAGTTGATTAACACATGATGAATCGACGATCACGAGGTGGGTATGAGATTGGCACGCTGATACTGAAGCGATTGGAATCGACCTGGATAGTAGCGGTATGTGAGCAAATATTTGACTCTGGTCGAGAAGGACTAGGGCTGCTCATGCGAAAAGATCCATTGAAGTCCAGTCAGAGAAGAGCAAAGTATAAGCCCGTCGTCGTGGAGACTCGGACGAGAAAGCTCGTAAAAGTAAATAGGAAAGAAGTTCCGCGTAGTGCGTTAAATGACCGCATAGCCCAGTAGTATAAAGAGCAGGCCTGGAGTAATTATCCCTTTGCATAAAAGGCAGAGAGCCGAGAGCTGCTTGACTGGCTTGCTAGCTCGTGTCCAGCCAGAGTCTGATGATGCGAGGCAGGCGGCTGGAGGGAAGGGAGTCTTGCGAGAAGAAAGCATGCTATTCCACGGAGCTTAGATCCAGAGATTGAGTTGACTGCCGAGACAGATGAGCTGCAGAAAGTGCTTGCTTTCTCTCCGAACGCCTTATTGCCCATAGCCTGGCAGCGGCCTCATCGTTCTGGAGCCGGAATGTCCGTTGTTGAGGTCGGAGGTGCTGCTCTGCATGTTGAAGGCCTGACTAATTGGACCTGAGTTGTTGAGGGGCTGTGGGTCAGCCGGGTGCGGGCTTCTGGACTAGTTCTTCCTGCACCCCCGAGGATTCTGCCCGCTGCTCCCTGTCTTCTGCCCGCAGTCCTGGCTCATATCTCCTGCTGTGCATCCGAGAGAGGCTCCCGGTCTGCCCGAACCCGGACCAGTAGCTCAGACTTCCCGCAGCTCTTCTGCCGTCCGCATCGCTCATTCCTTCCCGTCACTCCGGACTTCGCTCTCAGTCATTCTCCCGCTGCCCAGCCAAGTAAACAAGTCTCAGTGCTCGACTTTCCCTGCCCACGCTGTGACCTGACTTTTCGCTCATTTCTTAAGAAACAGTCCTCTGTCCGGAACGTCACTTCCCGAAGCCTGCATTCCAGCCAGGACAGAAGTTTTACTTTCAGACATTCTGACGTGTGTAAGCTGTGTCAGTGAGCACTTGTGGACACGTGAGTGACAAGTCCAGTGTCGTTACCCTTCGCGTCCGTTTCGATCGTTCCTATCTCTGCCTGGTCCGTGCAAAAGAAAAGATGCGCTCGTGTGTGAGTACAAGCTTGAAACAATTGTGGGAGACGGTTTTCGGAGAATCGAATTGAAGAGAGGGTAAGCCCTGCCCTGGGTTCTTATTAGTGGTAGATGTGAGAAGTTGATTAGGTAAATGGTAAAGGTCATGTCAGCGGAGCATCTGAGAAGGAGGATATTGGCTCTGGACGAGTTCCAAGTCGGAACTCAGGCTGCGTCGCTGCCTACCTGAGCCCATGAGGAGGCTCAAGACGACATGTGGGCACGAGAGCTTCTTCAGCCGAGTTACAGGCCTGATGGTGAGCTGAGCGTCTTGGCCTCCTGCCTTTCCGACAAGTCAAAGCCATGTGCATGTGTGGTATGGAAATGGGATTTGCGGAAGAAAATGCTCACCGTCTGCATCCACAAAAGCCTCTTCCCACGGCGTCACTCTGAGCCCGAGACGCGCTATTATGGAGAAAAGCTAATCCGCTCCTTTCGCCCCTCCTTTATTGCCTGCTTCCTTTCTCCGGCTCCCTTAGCAGCAGTCGTCGGCAGGGCACTACTCGTCAAACCAAGACGTGCCACAGCCTCCACCTAATCTCCTTCCAATACACTCTCCTGCCCAACGGCCTTTCAGCCCATTTGCTTTCCTTTCATGCTCTTCACGCACTTCCCTGCTAATCAATTTGCATCACAAGTTTCATTAAACCCTGCCACTTTCTATCAGAGACCTCATCGGACTTCTCCTATTTAGTCAAACGACTTCTTCATGTCGTAGAGACTTCCAATGCCTCTCAATGCTGAAAGTTGATCCTACTAGCACTACTCCCCACTCCAGCAGTCAATCGCGCTGGAGGACAAAGAAGCAACTGGAAAAATTCCTTGAGCCGAGATATCAAAACCTGATAGGAAGCCTGAGTTGATCTCAAGCGGTTTCAAATAGAGCCAAACTAATCCCAGTCTATCTTTTATTCATACGCAACCAGAAATATGAGTTCTGGAAGGAACATTTATCATTACTCGGCTTTTTCTCTGCTCAGTGAAAGGATTTGAGCCGATTTGTTCCCGAAGGTAGCTAGGTGACAGCGGAGCAGCAGCGGGGTCGCCTTGGTGTCTGGAGCTCGACTTCCTTGCACTATAGCTCTTATTCGCAGCCAGGAATAACAGCACTTAAGCAGGAGAATAGATGAATGGAATTGCACACAGTAGTGTTTAAGAAAGAAGCCGGCTGGTGGGCATGGCTTTCTAATGATGCTTTTCTTGACATGTTCCAGTATACATTTAAATAGAAAATGGCTGGAGAAAGGTCAGACGATGGGCGGGCGGGGGTTGGGAATGTCAAGAGAATGTGATTTGCTCGACGTGAGGAAAGCAGTAGTGGTGAATCTCAATGAGAAGCAGCAGCCGTCTGCCTCGGAATCCGCTGGCTCGTGGCACTCTGGGCCAGGCCTAGTTTCTTCCGTGCACGAAGCAGGGGTGCTCCGTTGTTAAGCGTACGTCCTGGAGGAGCTGGACGAACAACTCGTCATCACTATGACCCTGCACTGGGAAAAACTATCACCCGCCGAATTCCAGCAGCTCCAAGATTTCGCTTCATGTAAGTCTCACCATTCCCTATTCAAGTAGTGTCGTCGTTAATCTTCAGGCAACAGCAGAAGCAGCAATTTGCTTAAATATTGGAGCAATAAATACACAGTTAAATCATACAACTGAGCTGCAGTGTTGCAGCCTTGATCACACAGCTCTCCAGGCAATGAATGATACCGATAAGGCAACTGACTTGCACCACACTGACCTACAGCTATATTAATTCAATCAGGCGTGTCTGTTACCTGCACTAATAGGGCTTCTCACGTCGAATAAGAACTCCCATTCAGTTGGAGCAAACTTCGAACTTTGACCCATTGATACGCAGTGAAACCATAATTAAATTATGAGATAATCCTTGTTAATTGAATTTAACCACAAACTGTAGCTTTACGATTACGATTCCCAAAGCGTCTGTCTATGGCTATTTCTGTGGATAAGCATCGCTAAATGCAGTCTCTATACCTATACGCGTCCGCCTCTGTATCACTATTGTAAGTGAGTTCCTGGTCGGGCTGACTGGAGGAACACACCAACGCCCTTCGTTGGTTCTGCCCCTACTATTTAGCAATAAGATTAATGGAGCCCTAATGGTCGGTAGGGCAATCAGGTTATCCTAATTATGTTCCTACCAAGTGAATCTTATGCTGGGATTTCTACGTGCTTCTCCAACCAGTTCCGATTGCATTTCATGTCCAGCCTTCGGTCAGTCACTGAACAGCATGTTCCATAGTCACTAAAGGCTCCAGTGACCGTGATTTCCGTAGGCGTACAGAAATAGTTTTTTTCGTGGAGCTGTGCTGCATAGTGTATCCATTAAGCTGACAAATAGGCGTATTTTGTAAATATTCACTTGTGTATTAATTCTCCGAGAACTGTGGCTTCTATTGAGCGCTGAATAGAGGCTCAGCGTGGCGTGAGCATAATGGACAGCAATCGCAAGGAGCAAACGAAGATGAATGAGAGCTGTAAGTCAAGATGATTAGTGTAATGTGAATTTATTGGCATCCCAGCAATGCTACTACGACGAGAGAGCTAGGCCAGAGCCAAGTCCTGTGGCGTCTCGGACGAGCATGTTTTCGAAATAGTTTGTATTCTTTAGCCAGATCCTTCACCTAGTTTCATGCTTGATATCTGGAATGTGTATAATTCTTTTTTGGCTTTGTTTAGATTCGAACAAGAAGCTGAAAGACGTCCTCAAAGAGCTGAATGGAGCAGGGCCTTTGTCAAAATACAATCCAGATGGGGTGAGTCAGACGGAATCCACTTTTCATTCCGTTATTTATAGTCTCCAGGCAGAAAAGCATATCCGGCTAGCAGGTGAAGCAAGTCATGGATTGTAGTTCGAATTAGAATTCACAAATGTAAACATGTAGTCCTCTCTGTCTCTGCCTACCTACATTTTGCTTGCAACCCAGCTATTTTTGCAGATGAGGAATTACAGCTTCTTGACCATTGACACAAGGCATCTGGTGAGACGAGAAAAATCAAAAATACTGTATCTGTATTTCTAGGAAATTGATTATGCGGGATTCAAGCTATTTCTCAACTCGTACCTGGAAGTGGAAACTACGGATGAGCTCTCACGTCATTTGTTCCTGTCCTTCATCAAAAGACCAAGCTTGCGTCCTCCAGCCTCACCGGGTTCCAATGCAGATAGTCGGGCGATTAAAGTAAGACTCGTCGCCAGTCTTTGTCTTCAAGCAGCCAAGCAAACTGGTTTCATTAATATGAGCTGATTACCCTTAAATCCACGGCTATTCCAGGAAATCGCCATGATGAGTTCTGCCACGGCTGTGGCGGCCATTGGTCCACATAACGCTGGCTCAGTCTCCAGTCTCGTCGCTCATGCGGCCCATTCCACTCAGCACGAACACAACATTCCAAATGTAGAAAAACACCACGGACTTGCCGAGAAGCTGCACGGGCTAACTGAAAAGCTCCATAATTTGGGACATCATCGAAGTGACTCCGACAGCAGTTTCAGGAACCGCGCAGGTCAATACTACAGACTTTTTATGTTTCGATGAAATGGTGGTACTTATTTCGACATTTCTGAAAACGCGAGCCCGCATATAGAATACAATATTCAGCTTACAGGAAAAATTAGCATGCCTAGTAAGGGCAGACGGATGATGATACCAACTGAAAGAACCCGTAAATTTATACAGTTGCGTGTTGCGTGGTAAAGATCCTTTACATTTTATTTATTGAAAAGTGAGACTCGCCGATATTTACTAAATGGCGTGTAAACGCGCGATTAGGAACAATACCTACTGACTCTCGACCAGGAGCTCCGTGTCATGCGACGCGTTCAGAGGAGGAGGGTATAAACTGACTAATTGCGATGGTATAGGTAGTATGAGCCTCGAGGGGTCCATTCACCCAATGGTGATGATGACTTCGTTTATGAATCCAGATGGAAGTGAAAGCATGAATCCCACAGCGCGAGACGGAGCTTGCTCTTCGGCCAAAGATAAGTCAAGCTGTGAAAACGTCAGCTTAAGCATGGACGACAAGTGCAATGGTGGTAATTCCGCTCTCACAACTCCGTAATCCACTGCCTCTAGCGCTCTAGTAATGTACCTCTCGTACACACTTAAGTACAAGCAGTAGCCCGGTAATCTGTCGTAATGATGCAGCACAAAGTATTTCCACTCCGACCAAATAGGCACAATATCCAAATTAAGCCCTCCTCCACGAAGTAAAATTTAACTCCTCAGGCGCAGCCCGTGTAGCCTGAGCCTCCCACAATGAACCCAGCTTATTACAAATAATTCCTTCCAAGAAGCCTGACAAGTTGCTTTTGATGCAGATCATAAATCCAGTGCAAAGATGCCCCAAATTGACATTAGCACAGTGCTGGTTCCTTTGAAGGATGTGGTCTGTTATCTGTCGTTGCTGGAAGGTGGGAGACCGGAGGATAAGCTAGAATGTATGTGCACATCTTATCGTGACATTTTTTGACTAAGGATGCGCAGGTGTGAATTAAAAATGTGTATGTCTACAGTTATGTTCCGGTTGTACGACACGGACGGAAATGGAGTTTTGGACACTTATGTAAGTTGAGACTCTCCCATTCATTGACTCTGGTATCATTCAAAGCATTTTATTTTTAAAACATCGCGAAAAAGCGTTTAGCCTAGCTCACAACTAAATAAGAAAATACGCCCCAAGCTACCATGATTTTAATTGGAGAAATTCTGTAGGAGCTGGACAGCATTGTGAATCAAATGATGAACGTAGCTGAGTATTTGGGATGGGATGTGTCCACCTTGAAACCGGTAAGATTCATCTATTAGTGTCCAAACAGGGGCGGAATATTTTTTTTTCAAAATTTGTTCCAATTTGTTTCTTCGTGCATAGATACTGGAAGACATGATGGTAGAAATTGATTTTGACGACGATGGTGCTGTTTCATTGGAGGAGTGGAAAAGGGGTGGACTGACGACCATTCCGTTGTTGGTGCTTCTTGGTCTAGATCAGGTAATAGTTGGACTACTTAAGCTATGGCTCGCCGCATTCTTTTGGCTTCATGATTCAAGGTAACAATACTTTCGAACTTTGATGCACTTGCAGAACGTGAAAGAGGACGGAAACCACTATTGGAGACTGAAGCATTTCAACCGCTCTGCTTACTGCAACTTGTGCCTGAACATGCTCGTGGGTTTGGGCAAAAAGGGACTCTGCTGTGTTTGTGAGTTAGCTGGCTTTCCAAATTGTAGAAGTTTATTTGTAACTTACGATACGACTACCACTGACTGACTGGCTCATTCTTTTTTTAGTCTGCAAGTTCACTGTTCACGAGAGGTGCGTTCAACGAGCTCCAGCCTGCTGCATTGAAACATATGTTAAATCCAAGAAATCCTCAACTGTAAGTTGCAACACTCAAAGTTATACATATATCCGACTTTCAAAGGCTTCGTACTCCGAATTGGAATCAATCAAATTCTTACGAACATGCCCGTGCTTCTGATTTCCGAAAATCGGTATGAATCGTCTGCGAAAGGTAATGTGGAGTGATTTTGTTTTTTAGGAAATGACCCATCACTGGGTTGAGGGAAACTGTCACGGGAAGTGCTCTAAATGCAAGAAGAAAATTAAACAAGTCAACGGCATTTCTGGTCACCACTGTCGCTGGTGTCAGATGACGGTAAGTGCTTTCGAAGATGCCATTCCCAGTAGTTCTTGCAGGACACTTATTGGAATTGGAATAACCCTCTTGAACCCTTCAGTTGCATAGTGCCTGTCTTTCTCAAGTAAGCCCCGAGTGCAGCCTGGGAGAGTTTCGAGTCCACATACTGCCGCCCACATCCATTTGCCCAGTCGTGCTGGACAGACAGCGCTCGTTCTCCAGAGAGCGACGTTCTAACTCGGGGTTGTCTCGCTCGGAAACGGCGGAGATTCTACCGGTACTTCCAGTTTCATATCCGCGCACACCTCTCTTCTCATTAGCCAGTTCCCTGACCATTCCAGTACTGTAGTGCTTTCTCTTGGACTTTCTAACTTGTCAAAGGCGGAATCAAGCAACTCGGGTCTGCCGCAGGGTTCCACTGGGCCAATGTCATTCCAAATCACTCCTCTCGAAAACACGCGTCCGCTCCTCGTGTTCATTAACCCGAAGAGCGGCGGATGCCAGGGACCTAAGCTTCACCGGAAATTCCAGTACTTATTAAATCCACGCCAGGCAAGTCCAGAAGCTTTGAACATTCGGATCCTAGAGAGCGAGAAAGGGTTGAGTTCAATGGCTAAATGGAGATATTATGTTCTTCTGGACAGGTGTACGACCTGGCAGCCGGGGGACCAGTACCTGCACTTCAAATGTTTAAGGATGTGTCGGACCTGAGAATTATTTGCTGCGGCGGGGATGGAACTGTGGGTTGGATACTAGACAGTATTGGTGAGTAGAGCCTAGCTAGTATGGTCCATTGGGCTGGAGGCGATGCCTAAGCATAGCTTGCCGTTGAAACAGATAAAGTTCAGTTCGAATCGCAACCTGGCGTTGGAGTGATTCCACTTGGAACTGGGAATGACCTGGCTCGATGTCTTCGATGGGGAGGAGGCTACGAGGGAGAGGCTCTGGGGAAAATACTGAGGGTAGGTACTCCTAGCATTCAATCACGCTCCAGGAAAACTGGGCTATTGAATCGGCTCCGAAGCTTACAGTCTTGTTTCAACAGAGAATTGAAAAAGCGAGTTTAATTATGATGGACCGCTGGCAAATCACGGTCACAGAGTCGGAACACAGTAACAATGAAGCCCCTGGAGACCCAATGCCCTACAACATTGTCAATAATTACTTTTCAATCGGCGTGGTAAGCGGCTCAGTAGTGTGACTGTTGAGCACTTGAAGTCCCCAAGTCATGCAAAAGTCCATATTCAGCCTGTTCCCTTTGACGCTTCTAGGATGCTGCAATATGCTTCAAGTTTCACAATGAGCGAGAGAGGAATCCCCACAAGTTTAATTCCAGAATGAGAAACAAAATGTGGTACTTCGAGTTTGGTACAACGGAGCAATTTGCGGCTTCTTGCAAAAACCTTCACCAAGAAGTTGAGCTGGAGGTTTGTATTTCTCAATTGCCTGTTTCGGTATTTCCGTCAGCAGATCTTCTAATTGGAATTCCTCTGCTTGACTCAGTGTGATGGTGTGTCCTTGGAGCTTCCACAAGGACCCTCACTCCAGGGACTTGCATTCCTTAACATTCCGTACACGCACGGAGGTACAAACATGTGGGGAGACCAACTGTCCAGAAAGCGAGCCAAGAATCCACCCAAGCGACAAAAGGGCGAGCGGGACAAGGAAGTCTCAACTTCATCGGTGACTGACTTAGCAACGGCTGTTCAAGGTAAGACTCCACCGGTCGTCCCAAGTCAAGTCAACTAATTATCTGAGCATCGCTGCAGGCTGACATTGACTGTGGATCAGACACCAACCAACTACCGGCTCAGTCTGCTAAATAAAATATTTCATGCATTTCCATTCGGTTGGATTTGGACAGCAGCAGTACGCAAATTTGAACTCTGTTTAGATATTGGTGACAAGCTCATTGAAGTCATCGGCCTCGAAAATTCGATACACATGGGTCAAGTCAGGACAGGACTAAGGGCGTCCGGTCGTCGTTTGGCGCAATGCTCATCCGTCGTCATCAGAACCAAAAAACGCTTCCCAATGCAAATTGATGGGGAACCTTGGATGCAGCCACCTTCAGTGGTAAGAAGTCAGAAGTACTGGACTACCTTATAGCAGGAACCCCTCTACAAACCCTAGTCACCGCGATCACTGCTAAATTTTCATATGATGAACGGACAATTGCATGATCTTAGATGCTAAATATTTTTCCAGATTCAAATTAGTCACAAGAATCAAGTACCGATGCTGATGGCGTCCTCTCCAGAGCGCAAAGGACTCTTCTCAGCGCTTTTTAGGCATGACTAAAGAAGATCTTGAAGGAGACTATTAATTGGTGAGCGACTGTTTTCTTGTACATGGTCTACTTACCTGCCAAAGAAATGCAGTGCATAAAGCACAAGTCCTTCATTCTAGAGGGACCAAAGCAAAGCGAGCCTGGAGATACTAGCATATATTTAACATGGCGGACGTGGTCGGTACTCCAACTGGCGACATTTCGCCTGCTCTCCCTCCCGAATCCGCTCAACGAAGTTTCTAGTCTACCAGTCCAAGTCCACCAACAACATCAGCACATGATCAGGGCCGAATTCCTCACTTCTCGTCTGGCCAGGTGCTCGTCGAGCGGCAGCTGATAGTACATAATGGACCGGAAACCACATTTCTCCAACTTCATGTTTTACATTTGCGAAGGCAATTTGTGCAAGCGTGGTGCTATGTATTTCAACAAGATGTATTCACAGTTTCCCATATCCCGAGCCATTCCCATAGTAGTAGAGAAGCAGCCAAGAGGTTCCATGTTGAATAGTGCATACATAATATTATTATATCACAATAGGTAAGCTCAAGTTGAGTTTGGGTTGAGGAGGCGACACTTTTTCTACTCTACTTTTATAGTTTAATGTCAATGCGGATGTTGACCAATGCTGAAAAGTCTTTCCAGACATACTAATGGTCAATTTAGTCAAGCCATTTCTGCAAAAAAATTGCCTTTCGATCTTAGGCGTGATTGTCAATTGTTAAATTCGGCTTGCATCTACATCTAAATGCCTACAAGCTCTTATCCTGCCATTTCAAACGCTTGTAGTGACTTGTATGAATTCTGAATTTGAGGTGGTACTATTGACAAGTGCCATCCCCGTCCTCGAACAGAAACGGAACTCTATATTCTAAATCGTGGAACAGTCGCGTCGAGTCGATATCCGTGCACTTGAATCTATAAGATGTAATATTATTATACTTTGGCATGAATGCCGGCACCCCGATGCACACACCTATTTCAACTTTGAACTAGGCATAAGTTGCAGTCACATGGATGCCGGACATAGCATTTGAACACGAAATGTAGACCAATGCATGTTTAGGGAGGTTCTGAGAGGACTACCGGATGGAAATTGGCTTGGTGTAAGACTTCCCTTAGAAATTCGGAATAGAGATGCCGAAATGCGATTATAGTAAAGAATCTATGTAGTAGAGCATGGTCAGGTTAACGCAGTCACTTAATTATTCACCAGCTATCTTAATGCATGTAAATGTTTACTCCATAACTTATTACTCTTTAGCTAAAGGAAACTAACAAGTAGGCCATTAACGAAGTGTTATTCGTTTTTCCCTCTCGTATTCTCGTACAAAATAGTCGTAAAATTTCACTAGCATGTAGTTAGGAAAATCGGTTGCAATCTGCAACTCAAGTTGTTCTTGATTATTGACAGAATCATCACTCCAATCACTATTAGCCTAAGCTAAGTGTGTACCGTCATTCCGGAAACGTGTTGAAGGAACATTATTTTTTATCTAGTTTAACCATACGTCCTTAATTTAATAGAACAGCATGCGGGAGGTGTATTTGTACTGAATTATATCAGCTCTATTCCTAAATAATCGAATGCGATTCGTGATTGTCTGGGGCCTAATATATTTGTTGCCTTTATATCAGTACGCTGCTCGAATCTGAACCTTGTCATTGATTGATGAGACTTAAATCCGAGTACATGTAAGTTTCAACACATCACATAGCTTCTGTTCTTAAGGCTACATTAGTAATCCGAATTTGGGCGGGAACGCCCAAGCTAGCCTATGGCCACATCAAGATCCAGATTTACTAGTAGTTAAACTATGATACAGTCCTTGTACAGCTAATTGCATGGATAACAAAGGCCGACCCACGAAAATATTATTGAAAGTGATACCAGATACTTTTATGCCCGAACTCGTCTTTTTATCATCGCTAAATTATAACTGCACGGACAATTCTGGTAATCTGAGGGGTCCACTTTGGTTACTCATACGATAATCTGTCCAACAACGTTTCGCAGGGGGTAACCAATCATAATGTTATCGTATTTAGTTAGGCTTGTCTATCTCTCGGCATTATTACGCGTTCCCGTCAAAACCCGGTCTTGGAATACGGCCTTAAACTCCAATTTTCCTTCGTTATAAAATTGGTAATGCCGTATACTAAATTCTGAAGACTAACTGAGGTTACCCACCATTAAAAGGATATCTCAGTGTCTCATCGTGTTCCTCATTTAACATTAAGCCGTAAACGAAATCATTAAAATATTAAAATATGAGCAATGAGCATACAGCAGATCTGATAAAGGAAAAAAGTAATGGATCTACTCTACGCAGTTATTGCCATAGTTGCTAATCTTCGGGAACAAACCGTGCCTCATCCCCTGCTAAACATTCCGTACGTTGTTGCCAGCTCATAAGGATTTAAATTGCCGACAGCCTAAGTTATTATTACTATTTACTAATTTCCGCAACGGAAATCGAATCGTATATAAAATATTTTGAATAGTTTAGAGCGTGACTGGACGGAGAAAATGAACAGGTGGAGGATCAAAAGGTGAATCATACCTTCTTACCAGTACCGGTACCGAGTATTCATTGACTTTTCTCCAAAATTACCGATTAAGTCAAATATGTGAACAATAAAGCCACTCTTGAATGATCTATGAATCTCTGCAGCAACCAATTTAATTGTATCTCTACTTTGAGGGTCTGTCTATATCTGAATGGTCTATTAAAATCTTAAAAGTATTTGACCAACGCTAAAGCGTTTCTACTGCTCTACTCTACACGTCTCGATAATCCATTGATTCAACATAGAGCAATAGAGCCTTTCTAGTAGTGAAACCCGGTAAAACTTCAGGAACATGATCATTTCGAAAAACGGAGCACAGCTTCCGGATTCAGTCTTTATTCACATTTTGTCATGAGCTGCCCCAAAAGAATTTGACAGGCAGCTTCTTCAGGTATCTTGAAGCATTAGCTCCACTCGAAATTAGTATGCTCTTATCGAGTATCCAATGTTAAGCTCAAGCCATAAAAATAAACTTTAAAACGTGGCCGGAAAGATGACTACTGGCTATGGGAGTACTTTTAATATCTATTTAAGGCTTCTTTGATCCCCACGAGGTTCCAAGCTGCAAGTCAAAGATGTCTCATTAGATTCTCATGACCTGGTGGGTAATCAAGAAATATGTTCTTGAACCAAAGAAGTTAGGATATACTTGTGCAGACTTTGCTAGGCCCCCCTCAAGTTAACCTTAAAATGGGCCCTGGAACCTCTTGGAGACCTGTACGCCTGGCCTTGTACGTATTTTCTGAGTTCTAAGCTCATCTACTCACTATCCTCGTCATCGAAAACATCACTGACTGTTCTTAAACAGTCCGAGTCATGTAGTTCAAGAATTGCGACCGTACCATCGTTGAAGGAGAAAGAGAGGCCACCGTCAATCACAAGACAGGCATCAAAACACCGTGAGCGAACTTCTATTTTTGTGGCGAATCCTCGAGGCGAGATTTCCAGTGCATAGGGAAGTGTGTACGACGAAATCGGGTCCCGTATTGTGTAAAGCATCTTATTGCTTTCTATAAAATCAAAGTTCAAAATTAGCAGAATAACTTGCAATTGGAATGGAATAGAATTCAGCGCAACGCGCATTGCAATTGAAAGCGTTCGGATAAAACAGTTGTTTAACTACCAGATTCTTTATTTTGTTAGGGTAAGGTTAAAAATGGCTAGCCGTTAAAAATATGCGGACCACTGGATTCCGTCGCCTTTACGTGTAGCCCACCACGATGTGTTATTAAGGCTAGTTTCATTACGCTTGCGGTGGCAGGTGGTACTCAAGTATTATTTGAATGGCCGCGAGTTGAAAACTAGAGGTATCATATTACTATTGCATTAAATACTCTTCGCCAAACTATGGTAGAGCTGGCCCAACGCTCTGTTGTTGTTTACTACGGCGGCTGCAGCCGTGACTATGATGATTTGTAGTTGTGAATTTACCTGGATGAAATATAAGCTTGCTATTGTACTGCTTGGCAACACCGTCGATCAGAGTCTTCCCGCATCCCACTAGCTGAGAGAACTCCTCCTGTTTCATGATGTCACAAAGAGATTCGACAGTTTGTTGAGATATTTTGCTGATATTGTATGCCCAAGACGTGGAACCAGTTCCTGTTGAAACGCACATCCCAGCATTCTTAGTTTTGATTCTCTCCCCATCATTCACTGATACTTCGAAGTAGGATACGCGAGCAGAAACACACTCGCCAAAATAAACCTGTATTTAAACAAAATGCTTCATGAAAACAAATGAAAGACCAAACATCATTACTATAATCCCAATCCGAACTAAAGAAGCACTACTGATCTTGACCCAGTATGTTCTACATGCATGCAAAATAGCTTAGGTACCTCATTGAGTGCTAATGCGGGAATAACCCTCTTTTGTGGGTTTTGAAGAAAATCTTTTTCAGAAACTGATTTATGCTGCTCTTGTAAGCAATCAAAGAACCTGTCCCAGGAGTAAGAAAACAACTGTTTAATTCACTTCATTCAAGTGATGCGAATAATGTTGGCTAATATCCCACCTATACTCCGGGTGTTGTAGCTGCTGGTCATGAAGCTCTACTGGAGGTTTGAACACATTTTCACCTATTAGGGTGATTCTAATTCTTTTTCTGAAAGTCCACCGGAACTTTCCCTAAACCAACAAAAATGTGTAAGTATGTATTGAGGATGTGACAATGCTCGTTGCAATTCCCACAGTCCTGGTAAAGTTATTTTGTGTCTGAGGACAAATGTTAGATGCAACAGAATCACAACGACAAGTGAATCTTTACCTCAAACAGTTTACGCACTGCATCGTTGATGTTAATGGAATATTTTTTGGGGAGGCAGAGATAGCCTTCCGACCTGGTCGGGTCAGTATTGAATCCTATGACTGGCTTTTCACGGTCTTGAATTCTGCAAGCTCCCATCAGGAATGTGCCATCCCCTCCAGTAGTCACGATCACATCAGCCCAATCAATGTTTTCCTGCCATTTCAAAATTGAATAAAAATATAGTTGAAAAAAAAAAGTTTAAAAGTTGTGAAAGCATACTTCCGTAATGTATTGACCAGCTAGCTTACTTGAGTGTAATCGAAGCGATTCACTAAAAGAGTTTCCACACCAAATCCTCGAAGACATTCCTCCACTCGGGTTTCACATCCCTGGATGAAGAAAATTTAAAATTATAGTCAACATGTAAACGCAGGATTTGATGAGTCAAGCACGGGCCCGTCAAGACAGATCGATTGGAATAAATTAGGAACCTTGTGAATGTAGTGGTGGTACAGAAGTGTGTTGTAATCCGATCCTCGCTTTTTGAGCGCGGCTTCGAGCTGGGCCTCTGTAAGGGAGGGTTGACGAAGCTTCTCAAAATCGAATCGAGAGAGCTTGGTCAAGATCAGGACACGCTTCGGCTGGAACACTACTGGATTGTTGGACTGAGATCCTGCGGAGTGGGACAGCCTTCTGAAGCTCATGCCCCGCCAGACCAAACAAGGTCGTGTCCTGCACCACCAACGCATCTCACCCCTCTGACACGCCCAACTGCCTTACATATCATCTCGCGGTCATCCCTAATCAATTCTGTGTATAACAACCCAATGCAAAATAATACAAAACACACAACCGTCCCCTTGCTAGGTTTACAATTACAATTAAACTGAATTTACAAATTAACGCAATCAATGGAATGATCCGTTTACAGATGACAACAGCACCAGGCAGGGCGAAACTTAACCACCACAATCAGGTCAATATTGAATACCAATAATTAATTTTACAGAACAGATTAAGATTAACTCAAGAATCAGTCGTCGAGGCGTGTTTCGAATTTCCTCTCACATCTCAGCTGATCAGACTTCAGACTCACACACATGCCAAAAGCCCAACCAAGAACACACAGGTTCTGGTTCTTAAACGGATTTCATGAGGAGGCGCAAAAGCCGCAAGATACGCCCAGCGTTAAAGCTAATTGATAAGTGACCAGTTACTAGTATTACCAATTTTAAACTAAATATATGGGATCTAGGATCACAAAAACCTAAATTCTTGCCAACTCAACAACAACTGTCGGCTATTACAATACAATACAACTAGCATATTAGCCGTTTCAGTTTCAGATTTAATTACATTTTAAATGAGCATACAGCAAAACACAACGGATGGTTGGGGCTTTAGATTATGGCGAAGCGCCTCAATTTGCTACACGTTCAATTCGACAAATAGAAAACTAGACATATAAATAATTGAAACGAAACTGTGAGACTGATTAAGGAGCCCAACAATTATACGTTGCTCCTGACTTTAAACTCTGAAGAAACTGAGGTTAAACAGGAGAGCAGAGCAGAGTTGGGGATTCTAGCCCGTCCATATATTAGCGGTTGTTCGAGAACTTTTTCTCAGCATTTCTAGTAGGCGTGTTGCCCCTGGTACGAAAAGGTAAAAAAAATGAATTCACTTACTCCGATTTATGATTATGAGTGTCATCGCAATAACCTATGGTCGGATCCTGAGCCATTTTGAATAATTTAATATTTGATACTTTACTTACCACCGGAGCTGTTTGAGCCGAGAAACTAATTCCGGAGTCTCAGGGTTACTGCTAAATCGAGTTGTGGCAGTGCTTGAATACGTTGTTGTACTGGTTGAGTCAAATCCGGGCGAAGCATAGAGTCTTGGGTAAACAAAACGTATTTATTTCAAGGCATACGAAACTGAGCCGATAGTACTCCTGATTACTGTTTACCTTTGATGGTCTCGCCGTTGCGGGGTGTGAGGCAAGGTCAGTCGTCCCGGGCAGCAATGTTGACTCACCGGAGATGCGGAATGATTTGGAAAGATTTGCTGCAATGGAGGCTGTCCAGGTGTATTTTGTCGTCGAACTGGTGGCGGTGGTGGCGTTGGATTCGGTGCAAATAATGAGTTTAGGCTTTTATCCGATGACTGATCAAAGAACCCACTTCCACATCCACCAGTTTGCGGGCCTCGAAGTATGCCGTGACCAATCCAATTCTGCTCACGCCTGCAACCAAATATTTAAAACAATGTTTTCTAAACTCAGAAATATCTAAATAATGATTTGCATAACGACTAACGACACTTCACTCACTGCTTTGTGATATCCAAGGTCTTTTTCAGCATAGATACTTCCGATTTCAACGCCTCGCGTTCCGCATTCCAGAACTTCTGCGCATCAATCTTGGAGAATATAAATACATACAAATCATGCATGAGCCTAGTTCACCGCAAGTTAGAGATTCAGTGCCAGTGACAGAAATATAGACAGGCAGGCAGTCAGTCCGTCAGCATTACTTACGAGTTTTCCAAACTGAACATTGTAGCTCTTCTGTTGAGTCCGCTGGAACTGGATGACCTGCGTGAGGTGCCGCATACTGTCCTTGATAATGTCAATAGGATCCATGAAGTAGGCCTTTATCTCATTCTTTGACTCGGACGAAATTTCGACTAGGCGGCAGCTCGCCTGGCACACGCCACACACCTCCTGAGCTATGGATCAACAAACAACACACATTTCAGCGTACATATATGCAAACTGCAATGGGTAACGTCAGGGCATTTAGACGCCTAATGGCTAACCAGTCAACAGTCTTAAGATTAGTCTACCCAGTTTAAATTTTGCAGGTTAACTTTATAATCAATAACTACTACGTTGTAAGTAGTAAAGATGCCGATCTTGAAGTGAAAAGCAGGAGGACAGGATCCATGAGCAGAGAAATAGAGCAAGAAAGTTCGAGGCTAGTTTATTTTTTAAAGTACTTAAGAGCTAACAAACTTGGTGACGGGGACGGGATCAACAAGCACCCGTTGAAAATCACGGGGGTACGGGTAGGGTGGGTTATTCTCACGAAGTCAACATTCATTTCGCCTAACATGTGGTAGACAAAGTGTTGAAATTAAATATTTTTAGGTTAGGTTTTCCGAAACTTCCGCAGAGGATTTTTATTGAGTCGAGTTAGGTTAGGTCCAGTTTCTTCAAGTGCCCCCATTATTTTGCTCCAATTCTGTAGATATGGCTTCAATAGATTGAAACAAGAGAAGATAGCGCGGAGTTACGTAATTACCTCTCCGTGAGCAAGTTTCACAGAAAACGTGGCCACAAGACGTGAGGGAGTAACGACGAGTCTCCAAGTGACCAGGAACATGCCCGCAATAATTGCAGTGAAGGAAGTCCATTTGTCCAACGAAGTGTGCTTCAACTTCAACCCACAATGGATGACCGGCTCTGATCTCGTCAGCAGGAAAAAAGACGAGGTAAGCACTGCAGTGTAGCGTAGTAGTCCAGCAGCTCAGACGACCACCAGCGACCAACGACAACCAACGCTCAAGACTCAAGACTGCCGCCACCACCAAGCACGCAGGTTCTATTACGCCTCACGACTCATGCTGTTGTTCTGATTTGTGATTAGGCTAGGCCGCCGCTGCGCTAGGCTACTACTGGCTGGTAATTGACTCGAACAGAAATCCCTGAAACTTACGCTACATTATAGGGCATTAATTTCTAGCTGAGATAGTATGATAGGCAATAATAGAGAACGCCGCGAACTGAATAAAAGTGGAAACAGGTGCTAAGTTAGTTAGGTACGTAGAAGAAGTCTTCACAAGACCAGAGTTTAGAGCATTTAGCATTTGTATTTGTACACATGTAGGTGGTACACGGCGTAATGAATTTGAAATACACAACTGGCTGTTGCGATGATTAAGTAGGTACACAATAATTCCAAATTTTATTCAAACTATTTATTTAAATAAAGTTAGAATTTTCTTGAATACATTACATAATTTAACTGCTACGCAATGGATAAACACGAATTAAACAGAACTTTGGCTTCCTTTGAAAGAAGTTCAAAAGCCAGCGTCATATTTCATAATTATTAGGAGGCGATATAATTTTATATTTAAACTTTCTAGAAACTAGCAAACAATAACCGACTTACGTTCTTGACTGAAAATTGGTTCTAATGCACGGAATGACATAATCAAAAGTTTGAAACCAAAACTTGAACACAGAACAAATGCTGAAAATCCACAAATGTGATTTCGTCCTGAACGACTATAAGAAAAGTTTAGAAGAGTGCTTGCGCCCTCACCTTAGAAAAAGATGACAAAACCCGGGGATATTCAACTGTAACGTACTTATCAATGAATGATATAATTTAGAGCTAGAAGCCAGGCTAATATCAGTACTAGTCTACCGACTGAAGGCTTTCAATAAATAATGAAATGTTAATATGAATTTACTGCTGCTGCACTGAAAACATAATTTTGAACTACAACTACAAACAAAACCAACTATTGCATAGGAAACAGAAGTCAATCCAAAACAATAACATATTTCTTAACTTCATACTACATTAATTTTCCGAAGAGACAAGAAGCAGCCATTCAAGAGTTTAGGAAGAGTAACGGGGATCCCAGTTGTAATTGTAAGCCGGATCGTCCAGTGGGTTCATTGGATTCCCCATCATAGGAGGATTCACATGTCCGCAGCCCTGAGTTCGGCCGAATTGTTGACCCTGAACACCGGAGTTGGTGTAACCATTTGCTTCTCCAAAGCCAGGTGGTGGCGGCTGCTGATAGGAGTTGCCGTTACCACCACGACCAAGAGGAACAAAAGCCATCACAGGCTGCTTTCCTTTGTGTGCATTTCGAGTCAACGGGCGATGCGAACGCAACGGCATGGCAGCATGTGCCTTCTCGAAGCAAGTACAACAGAAATACTTGAAGCATTGCAGATCCCGACAAAAGTAAGGAGCTTGCTGCAAACGGCAGATTGAGCAAGTCGCGTCCTGAAGATACGGATCAATTTGTACAGTCTTTCCAAACTTCGTTGATTGAATTTCCACATAAGCAGCTACAATGCTCTTGAAGTAAGATTGAAAGTTGTTGAACGTGACTTGTCCCGAGCCAGTAGGATATCTGTGACGATCAGTGTCGATTCCTGTAAGTGCAAAGCGAATATCAGTAATCAATCAAGAATTTCGGTATTCTGCTTCTAAAAAAAATATCCCCACTGTGAATTCTTACTTGAGCTAACAACACCGCCGAAAAGATTATCCATGACCGCAAACAAACCCTCTGCATTCAGCACTCCATGAAGGCCTCCAACGAAAACAGTAGTTCGAGGATCCAATGTCGCTGAGGGACTCACCGAGTACGTGCTATCACTCAGAGACCACGGAATGACTTCGACCCGCTTCATGCGCACCCGCCTAGATGACATGTGGTAGAACCAGCGCCCATCTTGAGTCCAGTCATGGTCGCTGTGTTGGAGCAAGAGTTTGACCTAAATGTTTCCAAAAGATGTTACGATAATGACTATTTTATTTTATGTTACGTTAACATAATTAGGTGATACAAGTAGTTGCTTAAAATAAATAGGTCTGATGAGCGGCTAATTTTCGCAATTAGTAAAGTAATACCAGATACCAGTTGATAATAGATATAAAACATAAAGCAGTCCTCTGTCCTCTGCATTTCGATCCAGATGCAGATGCAAGGTGCGGCAGTAAACATTACCTGCTTTTCGTTATCGAAGATTGCATATGCAAACCCTTCGTGGTGAGCGTAACTAGTCTCCTTCCTCGGCCACTCCACTTTAACGTTTCCAAACGGCTTAAGAGCCTGAATTATCCCAAGTTCCGTAATATCACGCGGCATTCCCCCAAGAAACACCTTGCATGAAAATACGACATTCCGGTAACTTCGGCGTGGAAGACGTCCTCGCCAAATAATCTCCTTTCCGGTTAAACCTGTAATACAAGAAGTAAGTGAAAGATAATTATAATTATTAAGTTAGAAGAAGAATGCTGTGCAAGCGTTGGCGAGGGCTTAATTAATACAATACTCCAGTGGTCATAGCTCTAGCAGCCTCCAAAGTCCAACGCTAGAACTCCGCGATTTAATGGAACCAGCTTTCCATTTTTAGCTATCTTTTTGTAGTTTTACGGATCCCACTCTTACGTCGATGGCTCGTAATTCTTAACGTAGGATGGAAGTAAGGGAATTATACTAACCTCCAAGTTCACGCTGAGCCTTTGAGAGCTGGATCTGTTCTAAACCAGTATTCTCCATCTTGAACATTCTTGCTGCACCCGCATCATGGCTCAACTGGTGCATCCGAAACTGTTGCAAACGCTTGGGTGGCTTAGGCGCGAGCTTCAGCAAATAATCCTTGACCTTGCCTGCTTGAACAGCAGCTTGAATGGATTTAACCATCTTGAAGGAACATACGAACACATAACATAATTACAACCTTATTATCCACCACAACCTTTTGTTCTATCTAGAAGAGAAAGCCTGGACACACCTCGATGCATCGTATTGTTGTCTCCTGTGTCATTCCCTGCGGAGGTGGCACCGGTGACCAAATCGTTGACAGGATCGTTGCAGCAGCAGCTTTGGTGTTTTGGGACTGTTGTTCAATATTCAATGTAACCATATTACATAGAACATTTGCAATTAAATGTCAACAGCCGGAAAGCTTACCAGCATTTCAGAAACGTGCTCCAATGTACCCAGAACCTCTGCGTATGCATGATCTGGAGCTGGTGGCACCGTGTTCAGATATTTCGACAGCTTCTTGGTATTGTTACCGAATTTCAACGGTAGCGGAGGTGAACTCAGTGGCCCATCCAAACCCGTTAGCGAATTTCCATAACCAGAGTCATTGGCTGATCGATTCAACGTCTCACTCACCGAACTCTTTTTCCAGGGTGGCAGAACGAATCCATGCGGACTTAGCTCAGCTACATCACCAGCATCGCTGCTAAAACAATCATCGTGATCGTCAGAAGTACAAATTCTTACAAAAAACATTTTCCTTGCAGCGTTGCAGCATCACATAATCCTAGTAAGAGAACGCGCAACTATTAAGCGGTCAAGTCATCTGAGTGAGGTAAAATATTAGGCACTGCTCGAAGAAAGCGCTAAGGTTGTAGACAACAAATCTATTAAAATTACATCTTGACCTTCAACACTCAACAGCCGGTTCGAATCGGACTCGAAGTCTTATATTTATGATATCATGAGAGATAAGCAGGGATATACCATATCGATAGCTCGGGGCAAACGAAAGAAGAGACTGTGAACTACTTAATTCTGAAATAGGGAGGATGCGAGATGCTCGGAAATTGAATAATTTCATGACATGTATTCCTTATCTGCTTAAGATACAGATTTTCCTTCTTTTGCCAGAACACAAAAAGGTACACAAAAACCAGGCAGGTAGTTACCAAGATGTTATCGTGAATCTATCTATGTAATTTTTCCCTTCTGGTTGACCTGCGATCAATGAACTCGAGTCCAAAGAGTCGGGTCAGATGGTCATAGGTTCCCCAGCACTTAATCCTTGTAAAAGACCGTAAGAGTCGAGTCATGAATCATGAATAATGGCCGTTCCTGATGAGAGGATGAGTTCGTATGCCATATCCTAATCAAAAGCTAAACTGAAAGAAATGTCAAGCTTCGAAGTATTTTTTTGACATTGGGAATTGACAGTGAAAGTCAACAGTTAGACCGGAATCGGAAGGTGCAATTGTGTGGTCATGGCTTGTTAGATCATACGTTCAATGGAAAATCGAAGTAGCTATGTTGGATTTTGGTCTTCAAACTATGCAAGAAAGGGAACAAATGCTTACGAATTCGACGTTCGGCTCCCAGTAGTAGTGTTCAATTGGTTCCCGTACGATGAGGTCCATGAAGAGTTCGAAGAAGATGACAAAGTTCGTTGGTTGCCATGGCTGGTGACCTTGGGCAGAGGCAGAGCAGCCATGAGCCCCACCTTGCTAGTGCTGCGGGATTCCACGTTGCATGTTGAGAAAATGTCAGACAAAGACAAGTCGTCGGACTCCGGGTCTGAGATAGGCGGCGTGCCTTCCTTCTTCTTGACGACGACTTCCTCCTCGTCCTCGTCCGGCGAGTCCCAGAGATGGGACAAGCTGGGTATGGCCATGCTGAGTGTCCGGCCGTAAGAGGCGTGCGATGGTAGACGGGACGACATCCTGGCGGCGGTCTGTATGTGACCGATGACCGACGGCGGAGTTCTTGGCGAAGACAAGACGGCAGCGAGGAGAGAGGAACCAACCTACGTCCTCACCACACCACTTGGTTCCAACGACTCAGCTCTTTCCAGACGAGAGGAGATGCGGGTGCGGTGAGTTGGAAGAACCCCAGCAGATTGCAGAGGCCCAGTTGACGCATCAGTCCTGCTTCTCACACGCCCACTCCCAAGCGACTCAAATGCGGCTGGCGGCTGTGGGAAAATGGAGCCACACAACAGTCTCCTCCTTTTCTTCCCTGTCGTCGTTTTTGTCCACGTAGTCCGATCCACATCCCCAGAAGCAGAAGTCATATTATGGCACATGACTGTTCTCAGCTCATAGCTCATCTCATCCGTTGGCTTTTGTGTACATAGCATGGCTCGAAGCTCAACGAGCTCTTACGCAACGCAGCTTTGGTTGCAGGGAAAACTCAAACTTACTCGTCCTCGTCGCCGCCGCCCATGCTCCATCATAGGTCATAGAACGGCGGCCTCGTGCTTGTGCCCGTGTCCCAGTTTCTATTTCCAATGTAGCTACTATCATTGTTGACGTTGACTGTGTTTAAGTAAGTACAGTCTTACAGGGAATTAATTTATTTCAGACGTTAGATACCTAGCTACTTAAGAATATTACCTAGCTCTTATAGATGACGAGATAAGTATTACATTGCAGAGAGACGATTTTGAGAACTTGTGTGACTATGGGGGAAGAGTCGAACCGAACACATCAATTAAAGTTCCACCGCCCCGTAAGTTTTGCAGTACATGTTTGACTAGATCAAGATTCCATCTCTTAATTTCAGCCTCTTGTGTTTATTGCTTGATAAGATAAGTAAAAATGATATCGATTCAATGTGCCCATCGACATCGACTGGCTTTCTTTCAAGGATTAGCTCCAATGTATGCAATGTAACATGTAACTGATTTGATTACTTATTCTACCGGACTCGTCTAGCCTTCGTCGTCGTCTTATTACGTTTGTAACTTTCAAGAGCTACAGCTACATGAACCGTTTTCCAGTCACTACCTGGCTGATTAGATTTTAGGTAGGTATTATATACTGAACTAATTCCACTCAGCTACTTACGACTCCATTGGCATAGAAGTATTATAGCAGTTACAGTTGGTTCTAGAGCTCTTTGCTTCCCGGAAATGTTGGAGACCGGAAGTTAGCATTAAGTTGATAAAACTATTCAATGGCCAACTTAGAAGTTAGAAGACCCTGAAATATGATTGGGAATATAAATTAATGTAGGAATTCTTTATCACAGTAGTAACAGTAACAAGGGGACATAACTGGTATGTTCTTTATGTTTTACTTCACGGTGCTGATTATAGAAGGATTATTCAACTTTTTATCGGACGTATTAAACTAATAATACAGTATATAAGTGAACAATTTTTCATTAACTACTAGAATGTGATTTGAATTAACTGCTAACTGCTAGAAATGTGTGATTTGATTATAATTGAAGTACCGCTTCCTGCTTACTACTTTGAGTTCTTCTAATTCTTCTGCACTTCGGTAAATGAAATATACTAAGAGGGTATCTGAATTCCCAACCAATTAATTTTTAACTGTGATTCGAACACATGAGGTTTCCCAATGTCTAGCATCTGGATCTAACACATGCCGCTTACGAACTCATTGCTGCTAAATCCACTTGGCGCTGTCATCTTCGTCGTCCGATATAATGGAGTTTAGTGGATCTGCAATTACGATAATATAATTCAGTTATTTTTAACAATATTATGATAAATATGGAATCGCCAACGTCAGTATTCCGGTAACATCTACGAACCGCCATCTTTAGAGTCTTCTACGAGTTTGTCAACCACATGCCGTAACATCGTGTTGCTGACAATATCATCTCGCTTGTAAGACAACGACTTGTGAAAGGCTTCGATTGATACGTCGATTTTCCCGGTCAGAGCGTGCAGAAATCCAATGCACGCATGTGTGCCAGCATTATTAGGACGAAGCAAAAGAGCCTGTTGTTACAAAAAGTGTCCTGTTAACACGTGATGCCACATAAATATAAACGAGTATTCCAATATTCTATTAAAGGTCGCCGCTTCGCAAAATCATTCAAAAGCTCCGTCAAATAGCGAAACCCACGCATAGGGAACTCACTTTTCTGTGATAGAAGTAAGCTTCACCAAATCGTTTCAGTTTCCTAGAACAGTGTCCAAGATTATTATATACTGCTTCCCATTTCCGCAGATGTAATTTATGATGAGGCTTTTCAACCATTGAAGCAGCTTCCAGAAATAGTGCATGTGCTTCCGCATACCTGTAAATAGGATAATGCTAATGATACAGTCAAACCTGTGCATTTTGCATACACCATGTTATTATACGGCTCATACACTCATCTTCAGTGTGCCTTCTACTAGTAAGCATTCATGCTACGTTCGATGAACAGACTTCAATTTCCATGTTTAATTATTAACATTTGAAACCTTACTTTCTCTCGTGAAATTTGATGATACCCATTTCATGCCGAATTTGCGGATCTAAAGGAGCAAGTTGAGCTGCTTCTTCAAGGAATTTGGAGGCCAGCTGAGGGTTATTGCTGAGTCCACATTGCATTCCAACATGAAGCATCGGTAAATGACACCTGTCAAACCAAAGTCATTTTAAAAAATTGGAGTTATCGGATAGATTTAAGTTAGTCCAATCAGATTAACTTCGGAACAACCGACAGAGCTGAGAGTACCTTGTAAGTTTTTCTTACCCCTTCATTAACTGCGCAGCCTTGAAATAAGCTGCCATGGCTTGATCATGTTCTTTCTGACTAGCGAAAGAATGACCAAAAAGGAGCCAAGCCGGACCGAACACAGGGTCCAACGATAATGATTTATTCAAATTGCGACGGGCACACTCATGTTTTCCTAAATTCAACCCAGGAGTCGTAAAAAATGTGGTGGACGGTGTACCATCAAGAACTACCCAACAATCAACCAAATGGGCTCGATAGGAAACAAGTAACTTACCTATGAGGAAATAGTAGCTCCCTACACTGTACCATGCCAGTGCTGTGGTAGGCATCATATCAACTAGTCTATGAGAAGTCTGGAACAGTTCTGAAATCACAGTAGTAGGCAATGAAGGCTGGAATCAAGTAGTTTCTTATAAAAAATATTGTATTCTTACCTGTAGTCTTTTTCAATTCAACAAGGCAGGCTATGTACACCGGCAAAGCTCCAACGTGTAAAGGATCTTGCTCCATTATCCTATCATAAATAAATTCCAATGAGCATCGATTTGGTTGTAAACTATTGAGTTACGCTTTCTACACTCGTAGATTTATACATTGTGTGTGACATACTCAGAACAAAGCTTGTATGATTTCAAGTATTCACAGTTGTAATACAATCGCTCCGCGTCTCCCGTTAAAACGTCCAGGTTCTTTTGCAAAGATGCAAACGGAATTGGGGTCAGCTCCTGAGAAATGGTGCCGTACTTTTTTATGTTAATTGAATAAAGATACTTCACGAACTGAGCATCTCCGTTTGGGCAGTCTTTTTCGAATTGCAGTGCCTCAAAAAGCTCATTTTCTGAAAACATACAGACAACATCAACTAGAGTATAAAACAGTGTTGTATACCACTGTATATTGTTGCCACTGTACTGGACCACTGGTAATTTCTCTCTTAGAATTTAAAATGACTCAAATGCAAATATATTTAGCGCTAAACGAGGTGGATCACGTGTTTGTGAAACGTCCTGATTTGCTGAGTGGAAAATTATAAATTACATAGCTAAAGTTAACTTATAAATGTATTTGCGGGCTTGATATTAAAACGTCCCAGCACCCGCTCTCGCCTATTGCACATGACGTATTCATTTCCTGAGGAAAAACAGGTTCAAGAAGAACGAGTTAAAATTGCTCACCCTCAGCATTCGAAAGCATTTGGTGTTGCGTCAGGAGATGAAATGCTTCGAAGCAATACACATCATGGAAGAGAGCATCTCGATAATTCTGAGCTGCTGCCACACGATTCATGACAGCCTCATTAACTTTTCCCTTGAGCAAGTGAATCTGACCAATGATCTAAGCATGTGAACGATAAACTGTTTTCCATTATTAAGGAACACATGCGTCAGTTTAGTTACAAGCAATAAATATATTGCTGGTAACAATTCAGTTTTTAAGTGGCATACCGCCTCTGGACGATCTCCTGGATCCCACTTGTTTTCCCGTATTTTGTGGCCAGGAGTAAGATTCCTGTTCTCCAGATCTAATACATCGAATGCCTTTGAGAACTCCTTGGAAGCAATTAGGCATTTTGCTGTTAAGGCTCGGAAATATAAGTTACTCTGCAAAGTAGTATTTGACATAATTAGCCAACTTTATTTCAAATCCAAAGTTGGAAAACCTAGGCGGAGTATTGTGAAAATAATTACGCGTTCGTATTTATGCTTGAACAAAAGGTTCGAAGCACGCCGGTACTGTCCATCAAAGTAGTAACACTGAGCCAGTGCGTATATGTCTTGCTGAGAGTCTCCAGAGAGAGAAGCCAATTTATCTGCCCAGTAAATTGCCGTCGCATAATCATGCTAGAAGAATATAAACAAAGGAAACTGTGTTTTCTGTTATCGGTTATAATTAAGTGAATAATTTCGTATAAGAGCCATACCCGATCCAAATAGCTCTGAACAAGTTTTCTGTAGAAATCTAAGCTCCGACAACATTTACTTGCATTAACCTCCGGTGTTTCTGTCTTGGGGTACACTCCATAAACTTTTTTCTCCATTTCTGGCAATCTGAAATTATTGAAGTTGAAAATGAGAGCAATCGCAATGCACTCCCAAATAGAAATACAGAAACCATTCGTTTTTTGCTTAAATTATTCAGATAGTAAAATCAGTTGCCAGTGGACGGTTCATTGGGTAAGTGGATTGGCTTGTCACCTGTTACGCATGTAAACTACAAAACATGTGACTAAGGCATCTCATTTTGTCCTCATAATCCTAACCCCGAAATCTCGATGATATATGATATATGTATGTAGTACATGCACATAATTTAGAATTCGACTGGCTGACGGTCGTTTACATATCTTACCCAGTTGCTTGACACCTGTTACCCTCACTTTTACAAATTTGAGAGGTTCGACTGTACGTAGTTTGGTACCCGGCGTCGGTGAGATGGAAGATGAACGAGAGCGCACCAAGGTCAGGGGCAATCAACAACTGACACTAATACCGTAATGATTCTAAAGATGGCCGGGTTCTAAAGATGGCCGGGTCTCTAAAGATGGCCGGGTCTCTAAAGATGGCCGGGTCTCCGAGGTCAGGGTTTGAAATATGGCCGGTCTCTAAAGATGGCCGGGTATCTAAAGATGGCCGGTCTCCAAAGATGGCCGGTCTCCAAAGATGGCCGGTCAAATGCGTACGAGCTTCTAACCTAGCCCAGGTGTGCTGCTCTGCTTTGCTTCACACGGACTGCCGCTAAAATTATAGGGCCGTTCATACCACGTTTCATCTCAATTGTAATACGCATTAGGTCAAACAACGTTTTCTGTTTCATTATTTTTTCTGATCTTCCTCTAGTCCCCTGGTCAGTTAAGTGTCTAGTGTCTACGGTTAGTTGCACATAAGATGGAAATCAGTAGTAATAATCATCTGATGCTGCTAGCGAGAGTGACTTAGATACAGCTTGGAAGTTACTTACCAAGTATACCTACTCTACTTGCCGTGTTAATCAAGTAAGTCTATCTAAATGGTTACCTAAATACTTCGTTATGCACTCCACGCTGCACTATTATTACCTGCCATCTTAGATGGCCGGGTATCAAGATCCCCGCTTTGAAAAATGGCCGGTCTCTAGAAATAGCCGGGTCTCTAGAAATGGCCGGGTCGAGCCAGATCGAATTTGAAAGATGGCCCGGGCTAACTTTAGATTTTACGGTAAACCAAGTTTACGTGTTCAGTGTTGGCGAGGGAAGTCGAAGACGAAGAACTCAAAGACCGGTATTTCCCTCGTGCGCCCTGACCAATCAGTGGCAACGCAACTCAATGCTCTAAATCTCAAAATATATGAATTGTGCACAAGGCGCCAAATACGACTTGACCCTATCGAATATTTTGGCAATTGAATAACAAAACTATCAACTATGCTATGACACAAGATCTCCCATCACCCATGCCAATGCCAACTGCAGAAGGGGAGTCAAATAATAGTTTAGCTTTAGTCATTACCCACTACTCCCTCCGCCTTCCTATCATCATAATTTAACTAGGTAAGTACTTTGAAAGTATGTGTTGTGTTCAGTAGTTAGGACTTCGAGAAGGTAAGAGGGGTGTTCATCTAATGACGCAACGCACTTCCGATTCTGACTGAATGTATGCGTAATTTACAACAATAATAAGTATTGAAATCTTGAACTAGAGCCAGTAGCAGCTGAGAGCTAAAACTGAAAGTCAAAAGTGGTGGTGTACAGAAGACAACAGTTGTGGATCGTTTGAGCCTGCCCCCGTCACCGGCGGCACACCAGTACCTTGTGGAATTGTATTGTCGGTCGACTACAGCGACCATCTGCC
>VNWX01000009.1:0-54946 GCA_009869905.1 Ceratophysella communis
CCATGCCCGCCAAGAATGGTCGAAGCAATTCAGTAAATACGGTCTGTATTCCCCACGGCGGCTCTGCCCACGGAGAGCGTCTCATTGAAAGCTCAGCATCTCTTCACAACAACAACAATCAAATGGTCCACCGAAATCTTCAAAACAACAATAGTCACAACCAAACCCAGAATGCTGTTCTAGTGGAAAACACCCATCTCAAAGAACAAGTCCATGGTCTTGGTAATCAGGTTTACGAGCTTCAAGAGCGTCTGGATCTCTTCTCAGCACTTCCAGCACAACTGAAATTCCATTCAGACCAGCTTCATCACTCCAATGCAGCCTTTGATTCCATGTCCGTCGTGGTGCAGTATCTGGACTTGCAGGTAATCAGAGTTACAATTATACTAGACTCATTACTCAATCATCATCTTTGACACGTGTCAGTCCAGCCTGGGAAATTAATGAGTTTTTGCACCTTCTTTTGTTTGCAAATTCATTGTGTGCAAATAGCATTGTATTTGGGTTTTTTACGTTTTGTACGATTTACTGTTATAAGACTTGGAGCGATTGGAAGAAAGGGTGACGATGACTTTCAAGAAATGTTGACCATAAGTTTAAGTACTTATTAGGAGGCTGGGCTTTTATAGAAATAGCGTTACAGGTCATCTCTTCAGTATAGCCAAGTCATTTGCAATTTAATTCGTGCATATTGAGTTTTCTGCTTAATAGTACTGTCATTGGCCAGTGCTTAAAATCTCAATTTTGTACAGAATTAGCGAATTTCTAAATAGGCTACAAGCGACTATTTTTTAGGCGGACTTGAGTTATGATTATGAATTGGCCGTAGAATGTAGAAAGGCGTCAGTTTTGATGCCAATGCCAGTAGGATTTTTAGATAGGTAGCGTCGAAATCGGAATTGGTGAGCATGGGTTGGGCGTTTTTAGCCGACAATTACCCAAATGCGTCTCGCCTCTGAGTGTACACAGGGCATGAGATATGGTTACGTGTGTCAACAAGGGGACAATTGACAACATAATTATTACTTGTTGTGACGCGAGATCCATAATACTAGCACGGGTTAACGAGGTTGTTGATTCCCATTTAGGATCTCATATTTGACATTTTGATAGTAAAATTATAGCTTTTCCACGTAAAAGTAGTTGATCGATGTGAACTGTAAGCCGTAGGCTGTAATATTATGGTGTTTGTAGTGGGAGGCGTTTCCATCAGTTTTCGAAAATGATTTGAAAACATAGATAATTTACCACGTATTTTAACTCACATTTTTACGCATATTTATTTCCGTACGGAAGTGGCAAGAGAAAATTGAAACGGGATAGAAAACTATGTATTTATCTAAAAATGAGTTTTGGTTTATATTCGCGTTTAAATCTGATAACCGAAAGATCAGAAATCAAGTTGCAAAACAGCATAGCCTCAAAATCAATTATGGGTTTGTTTTTTAAATATTCGGACGCGAAACGCGTTATGCCGTTCATCTTACTACATTTTTGTTGGCGGAGACTACTAATTATTTTTTATTTTTTATTTTGCAGAAAAATGCACTTCTTGAAAAGCTAAAGAAACTCCGTGAAGGAATCCTTGTTAAAGAGCAAGAATTAGGTCAGTACACAAATACAACAAAAATTCGACTAATTACCTCTGCAGTTATGATTACGAGATGATGCCTCAGAGACTAATTTTTGTTTATTTCCACTTTCAGCAAATGAAAGACTGAAGGAGGTCCAGGCTCTTCGCTTGGAATTTGCACGAGAACGAGAGTGTACAAAAGAAGAGTTGAATTCCCTATTGAAGAAACATGAATTCGAAATGCGGGAACAAGCTTGCAATTATGAAGAGAACATTTCTGATCGTAAGTGCTGTCCTAAGACTGTCAAAAGTTTATTAAATTCTAAATGATCTTAAAACACAAATCAAGTTAAGTGCAAAATATGTGTTGCTCTTGATTTGCAGTTAATCAGCAACACAGCGATTTTGTGTCCAGTCTAAAAGAAACACACAAACGAGAAATCAGTCATTTGGAGGCGAAACATCGTAACAATGTGGATTCCCTAAAGCAGAAGCACACTGATCAAATGATATCATACACAAAATCTGTAAGTTTAGTTTAACAAATCACTTTTTTTATAATAGTGCAATCGTAATTTATTTGTATGATTAAATTAATGCAGACGCCTTGCGAAGTTCTCCATAAGGAAATCCATTCACTTCAAGTCGTAATTGAAATCCGGAATCAAGAAATCAAAGATCTGCGTAAAGAAGTGTTAACATTCAAGGAGCTTGCAGAACGTCTTTCGGATGTGAAAGACGAGAACCATGCTCTCCTAGCGAAAGTAGAAGACCTAGAAGCCCAACTGGAGAAAACTAGGACCGATAGAAGCAGTCTAATGGATCAGTGCGCCTTGATGCAGCAGAGCATTACCACTGTTGTTTCGCAGAATGATACCTTGCATTTGCAAAATGAAGAACTCAACTGGAGAATTGCATCTTTGAAATCTTCAGGCGGTAAGAAGCGTTTCAAAAGAGATACCCAATTTTTAGTCAACTGTGAATGCGTGCTAAGCTCAATATTTGATTTATTGCAGATTTCACGGAATCTACGAGCAGTCCTTCGGTGGGTTCCAGTATGACCAAATCCGGTTTCGAGCTCGGGTCAAGCTCTGGAGTATTCTCAGATACGGAATAGTGATGAAAACTTAATTAACTTAGCTAGTATGTAACGAATCGTGACCTGTTTTCGTGGTGCATTGCCTGTGTTTACAATACTATGTCTAGATATCCAGTAGGTAGGAGTTGTAATTTCGTTCCATAAGTTCCGCAAGTGTTAGAGTTATAATTGTCTGAAGAAACTAATTAACTAGTTAACTACTACTAAGCTCGTGGCTTTGGGTGTCAATGAATTTCCACCCTAGCGCACATTCAAGTCTTTTCTCACATGTCACGTGGTCAAGTCTTATTTTCTTTGATTTCAGCAGTTCATATGTAATTGTAGAGAAAGCCTCAGGTGAAATCGAGAGAAATACCCCAGAATAAAAAGCTCCAAAAGCATTTTACCTTCATTGCAAGCTGTTGTCTTATTATTTGCTATCCGGTTCACTTACTGCTTTAAAATTCGAAGCAGATTACATTGGATAGATTCATAAGTCACATAACCGAATGGAATACTACCAGAACTGAAAAATCATTCGAAATACCCCTAATTTTCACCTAGCGCCATCCAGTGCAGGCATTTGATATTAAACCGAACAAAGAATAAACGAAATCGATTAATACGAAGGTAAGACATATTCGCCGTGGAGTTGTCGAATTACGGAGCTTTTTGCTAAATGTGGTTCTGAGTTTTCGCAGTACCCTTTCGGCAGGGAGCGTCTAGTAGTAAATGCTGAATATGGTTTTAGCTCTGGATCGCTTCATCGCAAAGATTCTCGATTCTTTAAAAAGCCGGTTAAGCGAAGCTGGGCAAACGGCATCATACATCATACGATATTGGTATTTTTTTAGCCACAGACTCGTTAGGTTCACGTAAGCCTACAGTTTAACAGCTTCTTTTTTCGTCTTGTTCAGAACGGTGGCTTCGGACCAGATCTAAATCTGTCATATCATAATATATTTAAAATAAAATGAAAATTTATTATTATATTGGAAATTTAAAAGTTGCAGCCATAGAATTTAATGTTCTTTGAACTCATTTACGTGATGGGCTGGGTGCTTCGTCGCGTGGCATTCAATTGGTAGTTAGCCTTTGAACAATAATGGAAGTAAGCAAGTGGGTTATGGGCTAGTAAGATTTTCATGGGCTGAAATCCTTCTTTTGGGAGGACTTGGGAATGAACCTGCAGCTAAATATATTGACTACCCAACTCATTTGTAATTGAAGATAAGGAGGTTCAGGTCAGCTTTTAATAGAATTCAACTGAAACGAAGACGCAACCAAACGCATCAGAAACCAGAAATAAGGCAGAACAACAATAAAGACGGACTTCAGTACTTCTCGGGTTTCTTGGTGGAAATTTTTTTCTTCTGTTTAGGTCAGTGTTCTGTTAATACATAGCTGCTATTTTACTCTCTCATCATACTGCTGTTCTTGCTATCAAAAGCTCAGCCTGTGACCAAGTAGCACAAAAATGATTTGTCAATTTTTTTTTCTACATTTTATGCTTGACGTCTTGCTTTATTTCTGCTACCTCCTTCTGTCTGCTGCACTCTTTAAACATTTCAATTTCATGTATATTGTTCTTCTTGAATTGATTTATGCCATGGATGAGGTTCTGTAAAATATAATGTATGTATCATTTGGTACATAATACTCTTATTAGCCCTAAAAATTTAGGTTTGGCGGGGAAATGAATTTTAATATAATGTATGTATGATCAATCGATAACACATTTGATTGTACACTTGTAAATTACGCCAACGTAGAAATCATAATGATCGTTGCATTCACGTCAACTACAAACTCAAGCTTTTTTTTGGCTTGATATTAAAATATTTGGGTTGATCACGTACCAGGCTTCGATAAACTAAGTTTCAATGTATATCTCCTTTGGATCGGACATAAAAGTTATGTTTATATCGAAATTGGTCATTGCGTGACACGTTTTGTCCTTTTGAAAAAAATCGTAAATACGCTTACTTTTTCTCTAAAAATTGAATCAATATGTTATAACGATAGATAAATCATCAAATTGCTTTTCGTTTTCCATTGGAATTAGTATAAATCGAGACCCTAAAGGTTAAAATGTAGTAAAACGTGAAATAGGCATACCTGCGGCCTGAGCTCTGTTTCCAATTTGCATGAGACCAATTCCTTGCATTCTCTCAGCATGGCCTGAACTGACACTGACATGAGCAGAGACGTTTCTGTTTCTTCAATTGTTGGCTGACTATTTCCTTTGGTCAATCTCAAGTTTTGAAGAAGGCAGAAGGGATGCTGATGCTGAGATAGAGAAGGGCGAGCAGAAGAAGAAGTCACTTCAGTCCCTCTCCAACTCCTCAACTTGAAGGAGCTCTCTCTTGCCAAAACATACTTGAAATTAAAATACTTCTGCCAAATATTGATTTTGTCCGATAGTCTTCTAATACTTTATTCGACAATATCCTATCCGAGGTTTCCAGGATGGGAACAACCCGGCTTCGGCTTATTGTAGCCCTCTTCGCAGCAGTAGCCATTTCATCATCAGAGGGTAAGCCGAATCTATTATTTAGCTATTTATGAATTTCTCCTTCTTGCAATTTACAATTTACAGGTATATTTTTATGAGCACTCATATTCTCAGCTTAGGCCTATGTGAAGCTTCAGTCGAGAAAGTTTTCCCAATGAGAATTAAGAGACGTAGTGAAGCGAGGGAAGGAAGCAATAAGCAATAGACAGCCATGTAACGTTGTTGGAAAATAAATATTTAGAAATTAAAATTTGTAACATTAGAGAGTGGGAAAAAGGCTTATTGTTGTGGTTTTGGGGCTGGGAGTTTGTCTGATGCTATCTCGCGAATGACACCTGGTAGCCATGCAGTTAGAGTTCAACGCTAGTGTTGAAGAGCGTGCATTATTACAGGTATTCTGCAGTAGCGTCTAATTAACGAATCTGCAACAACCATCACTCGTTGACCATTCTGGCAAGACGCCGACTAATAAGAAGGTGCACTTTGCTCGTAGTCATAGGTTATCTCATGCTCACTCTTACTCAATCAATGAAGCTTCATAAATAATACATATTGGACAGGCTGGCATATTTAAGGGACCGTTGAGGTCATAAATCGTCAACAAGCAGTTGGCAGTCAAGCGTTCACCGAAATTTTTAAATGAGCGAATCCTTGACTTGACGTATGAACTAAGTTTTCCAGGTCAGTTAATAAATTAAGTTTCACCGCAAATTTGGCGTAGAGCAATAGTGCAGCTCATAAACTCATGTAATTTCGTATCATATCTGATCTAATTAAGTAGCTCGTCTACATTCTACAAGAAGTAAATCCAATATTTTAATTGGGTTCAGTGTACTTAAAACCAGATGAAAACGGATTGTACCATATCAGTTCGTACCGGTGCTTTTTAACGTTAGGGTCAATACATAGACATGAACAGCTTATTGTTATTGACGAACACTGTTCGGTTTATAGTGATTTAATTAAGCCGTGCATTTCGCAATTGCCAACACCAGTGCAGGCAGACAGACGTGCGTGTCAAAATTATCTAATTGGCCTAGGTCCAGGGCTATGTAACATTTCTGCAATTAATGATAATAGTATAACGGTTAGTTAGCAATTTAGAGCTTCAAAATACATTTTACAATTCGGAATTAAAATTATATACCTATATGCATCAAGCGTAGACGAACAAGCGAAGTATCTTTAATGCAGAGCTTACATGAGAAGGGCATAGAAAAATTTCGTGCTAATAAGGAATCGTCGCAGCGTGCCCCGAGCCAAGAGTATCGCTAGGCCGTATTTCAATCTCGGTTTCGGTTTGTCAGCTTAGCTGCCACGGGGTTACGGCTAACTGTCCTTGTTGCATGGTTTACCGGTGCATTAATATGCAAACCCTTTTAAAAAAATGTTAGACTTTGACAAAAACTCCTAATTTCTCGTAAATTTATTCTTTAGGAGAGCAACAAGAAGACTTTGAATGCCCAGAACCCTCTGGAAATTTTGCAGACCCTGCAACCTGTAGAAGGTTTTACCAGGTAATTTTCATGGCGAAGCTCCGAATGCCTCAATATAATCACATTATGTTGATTTAATTTAATTTTCCGATTCTTCCGTCGCTTCCAGTGCGTAGACGGTCATCCCTATGCTTCCAGATGCCCTTCCAGCCTTCATTTTGACGATGTAGCCAAGTTCTGCACGTTCAAGAGTGAAGCTAGATGCGGGCCTATTGCCTCAAGTAAGTTTACATTTCCTCACAGTTTAATTTCTATGTAGCTAAACTCCGCTTCAATGGTCATGGCAAGTACTGGAGGTATTCGCCTTATCAGTTTCAATTTAAAGTCATTTTAGTTGGGCAATGAGAATGAAATCGTCATACAGTTAAGTATACGTACAAAAAATTACAGAAAAATACGAGGCTGACTATGACGTGGTTAGGCATTGGTTTCTTCCACAATCTCATTAAAATACGCATGTTATGTTATGCGGATTGCATCAAGACAACAAAATCCAGTTTAGGAGTTGTCAGCACAGGAGACACCATGATTAACATTGATGTGACAAAACCAGAATCCGTTCGTAGTAGCGCATATGCCTACCTATGTAATTAATCAGTATTCAATGCAAATACAAAAAAAATGTGAATGACCATCTTGAAATGACAATCACTTTGCCTTTCCGATGCGATTAGCGACATGCCGAGTGAAATATTTTTGAGAACCATTGCACTGGCCTGGCATAAAATTAACGTGCTTCAGTACATGCCTAAAATACAAATAGAATTTTGATGTCTTGAGCCGCGAGGTCAATGCCAAATGCAAATGAGTTTGGAAATATGTATACTGAATATGAGTATATTTTCGAGCTTTGATTGTATTTTAATTTAATTTGGAAACTTCTTCCGCAGCCCCTGCACCTATCACCGAAGCACCCATTGACCTCGCTGTAAAATGTGATTCGGCCAATTGTGACTTACCGCACTGCTTCTGTTCCAAGGATGGAACCCTCATTCCAGGTGGCTTCGACCCTGCAAAGGTGAGTGCATTCACGATCTGCTTCTTTGATAAGGACCACCACAAGTACCAAGCCTTCTCATTATATATTCATTAAGTACTTGGTAGCCAGTTGCAGGAATGCAGTTTGTTTGCATAATGCATTTATCTCTGTATTTTACGTGTAGACACGGTGCACTTTGCGTTAGCTTTTACCATTGCATACAGCATGAATTTTAAATGCTACGTCACTCGACGCAGGGACGCTCTGGACTTTCGATTTCTAATCAGGGTTACTCACCCTGCACGTGGAAAGAAATAGAAAAAAACATCAGCCTGCCCTCAATCAGTATGCTTAAATTAAATGCATATCCATCCAGAATTTTCCTGGGCTCCAGACTCCAGTGGATTTTCAAAAATGAGGTTTCTAATATTCTAACCCGGTAGAAAACAGGCTTCCAGGATGCTGCCGATGTTGAGATAGCTTGATAAACCCTTTTTGAGGAGTATTTTAGGGATTCAGGATTCCTCACTCGTAAGAAAGTGAGAGTATTTGAGTATATTTAGATCCTTAACCCATTAAAAGGGGCGAATGTAGGTCATTTTCAAATGAAAGGACCCCTTACAAATAGGGTCAAACAATGAATCTTGCTCATTGCATTTCGAATAAAAGGGAGAAAGGTAAGGGCGCTAAGGCTATCCAGCATAATGCTGTAAAGGCGAATATTTTTATAAATGCGGTAAAGCATAAACTTTAAAATTCGGAAATATTTATTTGAGAATTGTTCAGCGAATAAAAAATATATTCTTCGATTACCTTCCAGACCCCACAAATGATCGTGATGACCTTTGACGGAGCAGTGAACGTGAATAACATCCAGCACTACACCAAAGTATTCCAGGCAAATCGAACGAATCCAAATGCCTGTCCTATTCGTGGAACATTTTTCATTTCCCATGAATATGCTGATTATGCCAATATCCAACGTCTGCACTACGATGGCCATGAAATTGCTGTTGGAACTATTTCGTAAGTTTAAGGAAAGCTTATATGTCATCTCCGGCGTTTTCTAATTTCTAATTTGTATTTTCAGAAGCGAGAAAGGCCTTGAACTGCAGGACTACGAGCGATGGTCTCAAGAAATGATTGGAATGCGTGAAATTTTGAGCAAATTTGCGAATATTAGTGGAGAAGAGATTATTGGCATGAGAGCTCCTTATCTGAAACCTGGCAGAAATGCACAGTATGAGGTAGGCAAATTACAGAGAAAAGCAATAATTATGAAAATATAACAGCTTAGTTAATATTGAGTTAATGCTAATTTAAGGTTCTCCAAGACTTCAACTTTGTCTGGGACAGTTCCGTCGGCGTTCCACCAATCAAAATTCCAGTGTGGCCATACACCCTGGACTACTCCATCTCTCACGAGTGCAAGGCTGGAACTTGTCCCACTCGATCATTCCCTGGTGAAATTTTAATTCGAATTCAATGGCGACACAAATGCTAGTGCCCTTCAGGTTGCTAATGCTATTATTCGGAATGTCGACAGGTGTCTGGGAACTCCCACTGAATGCCCATCACATCGAGTCATTTGAAGGTGGTCATTGTCCTTACATGGATCAATGCGTTCTCTTCAATCACGATTCCGATCAGGTAGGAGCTCTTATGCTAATTTAGGACTTTTATTTTCAATCAGTAGACAGGGCTCGAGATCAAATGCTAAATATAAACGCATTATGCAGGTTCTTGAATGGCTGCAAGAAGACTTCAAGCGACATTACAATCAAAATCGTGCTCCGTACATGATGCCGTTCCATACGACTTGGTTCCAGAGCAAGGAGCTGGAGGGTGGGCTTCTCAAGTTCATCGATTGGGCTCGTACACAGTAAGAATATATAAATTAATTCAAGTTTAGGTTCCGATACCTATGGATGCTAATAGTTTCGTTTTAATTTCTCAGACCCAACGTCTGGTTCGTGACTGCGACCCAAGCTCTTCTTTGGATCACCGAGCCCAAGCAGGCAGATCAGTTGAATACCTTTGAACCGTGGGACTGTAAGAAGCGCGTCGTTCCACCACAGCCCTGCAACTTGCCAAACAGTTGCGCTATTCCGTTCAGAGCTTCCAAGCAGCCTTCTACCACTAGGTAAAATTTAAGCATTATTAAATGCCTTTAATTGACAAATTATACTCTAAAAATTCTCCACATACAAAACTAACTTTTGAAATCTGTGCTTCTAGATACATGTCAACTTGCTTCGACTGTCCCAATAAATACCCATGGGTCGGAGATTACAACGGAGATGGACAAGATGAAACCGATCTTTACACCAAACAAAACAAGAAGAAGTAAACCATCACAAAATCAACAGTCGATTTTACCCATTAATGATCTTCACCAATGTTTTTTTTTTAAAACCCATAATGTCGTGTATCGAACAGTAGGTAGATCAATAGATTATTTTATAGGAATTTTCCACAAATAATTTTTAACTATATAGAACCTCGAGTGATAGAATTCTTTGTACTTTCGTATTTTAGAAAATATGGAATTTCGTGAATACTATGAGTTAATACTGCTACAAAGCAAAGCGTCGCCCGGAATGGCTACCATTAGTTAACTCTTTCTGTCAGGCTGTAGAATACGAAATATCATCTTAATAGAAATTCAATAGTACTCCTGTACTTTCGATAAATTCCTTCTGAGGGCCCTGCAGTCCTGGTTCAATAAATCGAATAAGGCCCCAAACGTCGGCGTTTTTTTTTCATTGCTGCTGGCGCCGGAAATGTGCTGCCTTTCTCCGCGCATTGTTACGACTTAGCGGTCTAGAAACCCACGTCGTCGTCGCTTCCAAGCACACATTTTACGGACTTCAAATGCTATCACATTACAATATTACTCTCCGTGGCCGTTCTAGAACCAATTTGCCAAACTGATAGTAGATAGAGGATTTGCATCAACTTAACGTATGCCTGTAAGCTGTGAGCCTGCTTAGCTATGTAGAACTGGACTGTTAGATTTATTAGGAGGAGAAACTCATATGCATCCTCAGTTTTACGCAGGGGGGTGGGGTATTTAGCGTATTCGTAGTTAGTAGTATCCGAGTCCAGTACATGTACGATGCGATATGCGATCGACAAAGACACAAGACAGGCCTCTGTGTGACGCTATATACTACTAACTACTACACGGTTTCCACCCACTGACAATAAAAACTTTCCATTCATGCCAATACCCTTAATTTAGTTTTATTTCATATCACGTACTGCAGTTTTGTGATCGACGTTATTACCCGTCAAAACTTACTCACAACCACAATACAGCTCACAATAATGGCACAATCAATACCAGCAGCCTCAAAATCGTTCTTTGTGCATTAATTCATGCATTTGCCGCCATATGTTGAAGCGTAGTTTGCGGACGGGCGGATCTGAAAAAAGCTAGGCCCCATGCTCATCTGTAGATAGAACTCAAAACCGTCAGCCTCTGAAGTTGCAGTAGTGAAAGCCACATGCCACCTACTAACCACCACTACTCCCACCACCACGTCATTAGCAGCTAGCCTTTCACCCACAACAGACGAGCATGCAGCGTGGCTTTTCCTCTTACCGGCATGCACACACACAGGTCTTTTCTGCGAGCTGATGAGCTGAGCTGAGTTGGCTGATGCAATCCCTCTCACAAACAACGGTAAACCATACACGGACAGACGACTAATTGTAAAACTAATTATCAAGTCACCTGGTGAACAGCGGAGATCAACAGTGAAGAGAACAGAAGCTCTGATCCGACCAAGGCTATATAAACAAACTCAGGTCAAGTGAGCAGTGACCCAACACAACATGGGTGACGAAGAGGAGCCCGTAAGCCTTTCTAAACCAAAACTTTATTTTTCATTCTTATTCATCTGTTGACTGTTAACTGACCCCCACCCGGTTGGTATGGACATCTTGGTTTGGGCTATCAGTCGTCAGGGAAAATTACAAGGTTATGGGACCCACTTCCATGCTACAAGCCGTGCCGTGGTGAGTCAGCTGTGTACACGTACACAGTAGAGTGGGTACTGGGTACACTGCACAATTGATAGAGTAGACGCGTAAATCTGTCATGCCTATGTACACTCAACTCAACCAACACTACACAACACACTAATGTGTAATGATGGGTACAATAAACGCGTAAAATTAAAAATGTCGAGGTTGGTACAACAAAGCGGGTACAATACACAACACACAATAAGCATACAGATTAGCATGGAAGTCGTCGGTACAATAAACTTGTAATTTTCAGCGGAATGTCACATAATGGGTGACTCCAGTGATATATCACGCCATCACGCATGCACCGTTTCCCTCCTAAGTTGTAAGTCCTATAGCGTGGAATGCTGCAGCGCTGTCAGCTGTCGGCTGTTGTTTTTGATGCATTGAGAACAGAATCTGTGTCCTCAGAGCAGTGTTTTGACAATGATTTGCAGGTTTTTGACCCGACTGCCCTGAAGAAGAAGAAGAAACCCAAGAAGCCGTTCGATCTGGAGGCAGTGCTGGGGGCTGAGACAGGAGGCGGAGAAGGCCAGGTGGACGAGGGTGCCGGTGAAGACGGCGACCTGGACCTAGACTCGTTCGGGAAGAAGAAGCGGAAGAAGAAGGTGGGTGGGGAGGCAGAGGCGCTGGTCGCGCCCACTGCAGCTATCTCGCTGAATGACGAAGAGCTCACCACAATGGAGTTCACAGACAAGAAAAAGAAGAAAAAGAAAAAAGTAGGACTGGAGGACCTCGTCGCCGCCGAGGAGGGACGGGAAGACCAGGAAAACACAGGTAACAACTGCTTAATGACTCTTTTGTCCATAGTCCTTTCCGTACGAGAGCTGTTATGTAAAAGCTGGTTATTGTTGGTCGCATGCTGCAGAGGAAACGAGCATCCCTGCCATCGGTAAGCCTGCGTCTGCACTAATGACTCAAATAATAAAATAAATGTGGGTATGTTGCAGAGGGCGGCGGTTCTTCATGGACGGGTAGCGACCGGGACTACACATACGACGAGCTGCTCCTCCGCGTTTTCGATATCATGCGTCAGAAGAACCCAGAACTAGGCTCGGGCACCAAGCAGAAGTTCGTCATGCGACCTCCTCAGGTCGTCCGGGTCGGCACCAAAAAGTCCTCATTCGTCAACTTCATGGAAATTTGCAAAATGTAAGTCCCCCTGTTTCTGTTTATGACTCAACGTGCCAAGACCATGTAATGGGATGTGCTGAAGGTGCTCTCTTGTTTATTGGGTAAAGGCTCCATCGTCCTCAGAAGCATCTGCTGGACTTCTTGCTGTCTGAGTTGGGAACAAGTGGATCAATTGACGGAAATAACCAGCTAATCATCAAAGGTCGCTTTCAGCAGAAGCAAATCGAGAACGTGTTGCGTCGCTACATCAAGGAGTACGTCACGTGTCACACCTGTCGCTCCCCAAATACTTTGCTGCAGAAGGACTCGCGGATCTTCTTCCTGCAGTGTGAGGCCTGCGGCTCTCGCTGTTCCGTTGCCTCCATCAAACACGGCTTCCAGGCCGTTACCGGAAAGAGAGCCGCCATCCGAGCTAAGGCCACTTAAGTGTGCATAGACTTTTTCTACAAGATGTACGCGATAAATCCACAATTTAAGAAAACCATGAGTTGAAAAATAAAAAGGAACAATATTTAAGTGGACTTTCTTTTCAAATTTTGAAGCCAATTAATTTTATTTCAATATAATTAGGTACCTAAACTATTTACAGTATTTCATAAACTCAATCTATTGGGATTATCGTGTTTACTGTTTATTTAACTACAGCTAGTGGTTGCCCAGATTAGAGCGGGGTTTTGATTAGTTTTACAGTAAAGATAAGCCTGTCACACGCTTCAAATTCCGATAGATTTTAAGGGGTAGGTAATCAGTTTTATCGACCTAACAGTTCATTCAATTAGACAACCGAATGAAATCGGTTGCAGACTGGGATAAAGTTGAAATTATTCAACAGAAAAGAAAAGAACAGCACTTTTTCTAGGTCTACAGGTAAACCAGAATGGGATTTCAAGAGGTAAAGCGCAAGCGCCACATCTCATTGAACAAAAACAATATTTTAAAAACAAATTAATCATCTTCCTACGATGGCAACTAAACGCACGATAGGATCCCGACTATTGATTGGAGAGCTGGAAATCTTGAGGTTGCACTTTTATCGGATGGGGAACCAGGACTCCAAATAGTCCCGATAGAGAACTCTACCTGTAATTTAATAATTTATTCGCTATTATATTTAATAAAATATTAGTACAATGGAGATGTGCCTGCTTCACTCTTAAATAAATCAGAAAATAGATGCTTACGTGGAGGGCGAAAATCTTCAGGATGAAGAGTCATGTAATGGTAGTACTGTAGATCTCTCTCTGCTGTTATTTCCAGGGTTTTCCTATAGAGCCACTCCCCAACTACAAGGCCGGCAGCTCCGTATACACCATACATGTGGACCCCTGTAAGAAAAATTAAACTTTTAATTATTAGACAAAATAAACCTTATATTTTATGTAATTTATCCTGCAATAGTGGACTTTTCAGTCAGTATCCATCCGAAATATATCATTTGAACTCATGTCTCACCTGCTCTAAACGGTCTTCTTCTAAAGTAGTTTGTCATTGCATGTAGGGCTAAGCCGAAGACTAGTCCGGAGCCGGGCAGCCATACTCTTGAGAGCTGACTCATACTTTTATAATCAGGGTCACCACGGCGGAAAAGCTCGCAGGTGGGGTCGAGCTTCGTGTCTTCGGGAAATGAATCCATCGGTTGTCAGTTGCCTAAGAGTCACAAAAATACAAATAATATCAGATATAGATAATTTGACTGTAAAAGCATGAGATCGCTGAGCGCCTAAAGTAACTGTTTTAGTAACCACCTCGATGTTACCAGTGTAGAGGTGGTTACCAAAGCATGTACTTTTCACATTTTCCTAAGCCCAGAGCCTAGGCTGTAGTTCGTTCCTAGAACGTACAAGTGGGTATTTATCTTTTAGAGACAGACTCTTTCGAATGTGAGTTTCGGATTTAATGAGCTCAAATAAAAAGTTGCAAGTTCAAGACATATGTTGGACTATTATAGCTCTTGAACCTATCTTGTACACACCTCGTGAATTGTGAATTGTCTACGTCTATTGTACCCATTTGTCTCATCACATTCACGTCGATTAGATTTACAGCATATGGGATGTAGGTGGACGTGGGATACAATAATGCGCGAAGTGGGTAAACCAGTGGGCACATAAAGTTGTTAAAAATTTACGAGCAAGGAGGTGGTAGGTATACGGCCATAGATAGGTACGATTGGGGTAATTATGAGATTTTTTTACGGGAATGACGTGGGTAGAAGGTACAATAAACTTAGAAAAACGAGGTGGGTCACCCACACTGCACGCACACCCACCGCGCGTGGCGGGTGTGGGTGGGTACAATGAACCGTAAGAGCTATACTGCAACCCCAGATATACGACTAATGACAGGTTAATCAACTAATAAATGGCATACATATAAGTCCAATAATCCAAATTTAAATTTATAAATTGGAATTGGAAGCTTGAAATGCATTAGAGCAGACAGTAGCATTAAAGTATCAGCTGATACTATCAACTATAGATCTGGAATCTGGATAACGCAAGTTAAAAGCCAATTCGAAATATACCTTATTGTCTTCAGCAGGAATATAAAAATGGGGTCACAGAAGTAAATTAAAATTGGCAACTGGTGAGGTGACTTGACTGGTGGTGATTGGGTGGCAGTACAGCAACAACACGGATGAATTCAAAGTCCAATTCAATATTTTTTTCAGCCATGTAAAGAGAGCTTTCAAACCCAGCGCCTCCTCAGAAATCTCGAAATGGCCTCAACCATCACAAAAAATAAAATAGACCCCGAATCTACAGAGCCCTGCACTCACAAACCCACCAACAGGGTCAAGTATCAAGTACTCTCTGATTTTGGTTTAGCCAGACGAGTGTACAATATTTGATTCAATTCAACGGGGATCAAATTGAATTCTAAATATAAATAAAAATAAAACTCTAAGTTGAACTGAAAATGATTGTTTTAATATTACATTTTACAGAAGCAAAGGATTTCTTGGACCTAAAACATTAGGATTTTTCATTCGGCATTTCATTTGTTTCCGGTTTTGATTCGTATTTTATGGAAACTTCATGTTTAATAATAATAATTAACAATGGATTGAAAATATGTCTTAGAATAATTATTTTCAAATTTCGAAGCAATGGAAAATGGAAAACATATTATTTTTCTACCGTTTTGGCGCGTCACACTCCTAATGAGCGCAGATCTCCGATGAGAAAAGTGGTGGGCAAGAGGTTCATCTTACAAATAAGCGTAAGATTGAAAATGGTATTATTATTTTGCATCGAGTCCGTTGTGTGTTTTGTGGCTCCGATGGCCAAGCCTGCTGGGTGGTGGACACGGCCACCGTACTCACACCCAACACCGAACCAAAATAATACCAATATATATCCATCATCATCCCTTCAAATTGGACACTAGGCCCTCACTGATAGGACAGCCGGTTGGCAGCATATTCATCGGAATAATGACGACCTAATAATCCCGTTCACAAGTTCCGTAACCCGCAAGTCATCGGTCAACGACGAATTATTATAGAGCCACAAAGACCAGCTCAGAGCGTTACCCTTTCTGCCCTCCCGTTGCCCGTCCTTTAACATTTACTATCACCTCTGTCATCTGTGATTCAGTAAATATATTCTCCTAATTATGTCATTGTTCAGATACCTACCCTGTAATTTAGGTCCAATTCAGAGTTTATAGAGTCTAAATTAGTAGTCAATAAAGCCGTTAATATGAGTGGAAGCGAAGATGAAGATGGCCCCGTGGTCAGTCTCACGGGATTTCTTTTTGGGAACGTGGATACGAAGACGGGGAAGCTAGAAGATGGAAGCATATTTGGGTCAGATTCAGATAAGCAAATTAGGGCCCTTGAGAACCTTGGTCTGGGGTTAGGAGCGGATTTGACTGATGATGACCGAGAGTCGGAAGATGATAGAGGTACCGCTTCGTCTGGTGCTGGACTCGGTAACTAAAAATCATGTTCAATATACTTGTCTGTTAGTCCGTTATACATAGTCACTAATATGGCCGATCGTTCGTTATGTTATTTAATAACTGGGGAATATGGCTGAAAATTTATGTCCTTTTGTATGAAATGATGAACGCTATTTAAGGAAGTCATTTTCAATGGCAATTATAGGCATTTTACCAATCGGCTGAAGTTACCACGGAAAACGCTTCAACGTATCTGCGCGCTTGTTTTTTAGGTACCAGTCGAGAACAAGTGCGGTTACCTATCTAAAATAAAATCGCCAATCACCATCAGACAAAGCGTTACATAAAACACAACAGGGATCGAAGAAACGTACATTTTGATAAGCCAGTTAGAGCTAGGGTAGCAATCAAGATTAAGCTACACCTTTTCACATTTTAAAAATTTTCCTTTTAGCAACTCTTGTGATAAGGTGTTTGTACATCATAAAGCTTGAAGAGATCATTTTATCAGGTACCTGCGTTATAGCTTAGGCTAATTAGCAAGTACTTAAGGAAGAAAAGAAAGCAGCTCGAGAAGTCTTTGCTAATGGGCAATGAAGTCAGAGCTAATGTCTTTACTGTTGACTGTAATAGCAGAGTTTTTCGCCGTGTAAAAAAGCTTACAGCAAATTTTAAACTTCCATAAACAGTTCTGTACTGCATTCGCCATGCTATAGTTCATTGTGTAAATATACAAACGCACGTGGTATGCATGATGTCCGAGTAGTCCTATTCGCTAATGCAAGTATTGAATTATGCATTTTTATTTTTTTTTGTCTAGCGCGCGAATCCGTTAAAAAAACGAAGGAACGGCGGCCTCGATTCTCCTATGATTCATCGGATGATTCCGACTCTTCTGAAGATTCAGAGCATGATGCCGATTCAGATGATTTTGATCCAGAAATAGAGAAGCCTAATAAGAAGCATAAAAGTTCTGCGAAGAAATCTGAAGAGCACCGAGAAAAAGACGACTACGATGATATCAAATCCGAAACCGCCATCGACTTCTCCGACATGAACGAGCTCATTGAAGAAGAAATTGAATCCAAGAAGTCTTGGGAAACCCCTTGTAGACCTTTTTCTACAACAGAAGCTAGTGATGACTATGATGATGACTATGACTCGGTTGGACCGTCGGAAAAAGACAAGAAAATGATGCCGCCTCCAACTTTTCTACCCGCTAGCAGTACCAGTAGTACAGCCACGTCCAAAGGAGGACCTTGCTCAACCTCGACTTCGTCTTCTGAACCTGTACTCGAGACACCCTTAGCTGCGATGCTTCCATCCAAATATGCTGGAGTTCCGGTAACAAGTATATTTCCCGATTTTCACCACGGGAAGATTCTACGCTTTTCTAAACTTTTCGGGCCAGGAAAGTATAGCAGTCTACCGCATGTTTGGAAGAACGTGAAGAAACGGCGAAGAAAACGGAGAGAGAAGCAGCTTCAAGAAGAACAGGCTGCACATGCTACAGCGACCAGTTCCGTCCCTGGATTGAATGGTGCTGGTCCATCATCATCAATTCCTCCGCCACTTATTCTCCCACCCGTACTGGAAGAACCAAAAGTTCTCCAAAAACCCGATTGGGAAACCCCATGGGAAGTCGATCCTTCCATGTGTGTTCAAGACGAAGAGGTAATTGTGCGGTCAGATCAGAGTGGAGTAGTAGCACTCATAAGCACGAAAAATACTTGAGTGTCTAAGTCTATACCTTTTCTCAACAGGAAATATACTGCAGGCCCCACGAAGCGGCTAAAGAAGAAGATGAGGAAGCAATCAAAAGAAGAGAATTGGGAAGGCGAAAGGAGGATAAGAAACATTTGTGGAGGCACGGGCCTGCTGAGATATGGTATGATATGCTTGGTGTCCCAGATGATCCGGAGAACTTTGACTACGGATTCAAAGTTAAGGTAATTCAGTGATTCCATTCTTGTAGGCCATACTATGCTTCATATACGAAATGCGTATTTCGAATGCATGCTGAGGACATGCACAATGTACGATCTGGTACATTATAATTTTATAAAACCAAGTTAAATATATTGTACCATTTCACATATTTCTAGAGTGATAAAGAGGATTCAGAGTCAGAAGAATCGGATAGCTCTGATGACGAAACTAAGCGCAAAGTAGCACCAGCTCCTGTCTTCCCGGATGACTGCTTTCATATGGTCACGCAATTGGATTGGGAAAGCAACATAATTTGGGATGGTCAAGATCCCAAATTGAAGAAGTTTAGCAAAAATAAAGCCGCGGGGTGGGTACCAAGCGGTTCTAACCGTTCAGCTCAGAATTTGGGGAAACAACAAGAAATTATTATCTCGCCCAGCCTCTCACCTGTCAAAATTGGAGGATCGTCAAGTCCTTTTGGCAACTCTCCGGCCAGTAGCCCTTCATCTAGTCAAGGTTCCTCGAAGAGTGCAAAGTATGTACTTCGTTTTTACTATCACTAAACCTATCACAAAACCCTTTAAAGCAAACAAAGCTTGGGAACAATTCACAATATTTCAATCTCTTACTTACTTTTAGACTGGCAGCCAAAGCAATGGAAGAAGGCGGGATGAGTGGTGCTCAAGGTGACGATACATGGTACTCCATCTTTCCCGTGGAAACAACTGAGCTGGTGTACGGACATTGGGAGAAGGACATTATATGGGACGTGGATAATTTGGATGAAATTCCAGAGCCGAAAGTCCTTGAATTGGATCCAAATGATGAAAATATTATTCTCTGTATCCCTGAAGACGTTGATCCCAATGCATCACAGAATAGTTTGGCTCCTCCTAAAGTTAAGATTCCGCATCCTCATGTCAAGAAATCCAAGATTTTGCTAGGTAAAATCAAACAAAATATACCTGGTGTCAATTTCGCGAAATATTTTCCACTTACACCTTATCACTTTGTGGTCACACAGGAAAAGCAGGCGTGATCAACGTGATTGAAGAAGACAGCCCACCGCCCTCTCCAAAAGACGATGATAAGGACCCGTACAATATATCCCTTGATGAGTATTATCAGGCTAAGCACACTGAACAGGCTCTAATTAAAATCAGTACCAGCGGTAACATTATTCAGCACTCCACGCCAGTAGTTGAACTGCGTGCTCCCTTCATTCCAACGCATATGAACCTTCAGAAACTTCGTAATTTCCACCGTCCAGCTCTGAGGAAATTGAGCCATGGCCCAACGTCGGTTCCTGGACCACATACCCTTTTTCCGCTTACAAAGCATATTCAGAAAAAGGCTAAGGTATGATGACTAGTTCCGAGTGGGGAGTGGGGAATATCGTATTCTTCGGATTAGAGAATCAATGTTAATTTTACGGTGTATATTGCAGCAAAGAGAAGCAGAAAGATTAGCTGCCGGCGGTGGAGACATTTTCTTCATGCGAACACCGGAAGATTTCTCCGGGAAAGACGGAGAGATCATTCTCACGGAATACTGTGAGGAACATCCACCATTACTCAATCAGGTATGCGGACAAGAGATAATGTTCTGCTTTTTGATGACGTCTGCGCTGCAGCAGCTCGAATCTTATTTAATTTTATATTTTACCTAGGTCGGAATGTGCTCAAAGTTCAAGAATTACTACAAGCGTAAAGCTGGTAAGGATGCTGGACCCAGTGATAGCAAATATGGAGAGACAGTCTATGCCCATACGTCACCCTTCTTAGGAGCTATGCACCCCGGTCAAATGATTCAAACCATTGAAAATAATATGTTCCGATCTCCAATCTTCCCGCATGACATTCCTAAGAAGGATTTTCTCGTGATTCGTACCAGGTAATTATTCGCTAGCCTAGCTCTTTGGACAAACCATCAGAACTTTAGTTTATAATGAAGTCTTTGGTTATTTCAGAAATAACTTCTTCCTACGGTCAATCGATGCCTTATTTACGGTAGGACAAGAGTGTCCTTTATACGAAGTGCCTGGTCCAAATTCAAAACGAGCGAATAATTTCGTCAGAGACTTTTTGCAAGTACGTTGTTTTAATTGTGCTAGACTGCTCAAGTAATTAATTCAAGAAAATCCGAGAACCTATTTTATACTCATTTGCATCTACTTTTAGGTGTTCATCTACAGATTATTCTGGAGCAGTAGGGATAGCCCAAGAAGAATTCGTATGGATGATATAAAACGAGCTTTTCCTATGCATTCCGAAAGTAGTATACGAAAGAGGCTAAAGTTGTGTGCCGATTTCAAGCGTACTGGTCATGATTCCAATTGGTGGGTCATCAAGCCAGAATTCCGGCTTCCAACTGAGGAAGAGATTCGGGCTATGGTTTCACCCGAGCAATGTTGTGCATACTTTAGCCTCATTGCTGCCGAACAACGCCTAAAGGTAACTTATTTGTACGATGAAATGAAACACGATTTTCAGTTTTTTATATAGAAAATAAAAATAGAATATTTTCTGCCACAGGATGCTGGTTATGGAACACAAAGCATTCTCGCTCCACCTCCTGAAGATGAAGATGAGAATGAGGAAAAGAAACTAGACGACGAAGTCAAGGTTGCACCGTGGAACACAACGAGAGCATATATCCAGGCCATCAAAGGCAAATGCATTCTGCAAATCAATGGGCCAGCAGATCCTACTGGTTGTGGAGAAGGGTTTTCCTACGTTCGAATGCCAAATAAACCTCAGGTGTGTGCAGTCCTCAAGCATTACAGAATAGTGAAAATGAAACGATTGGTTTCGGTAGCCTATTATGAAGAGTTTCGGTTATATTTTGTTAAATTTAATTCCAAATAGACGACAGTAGAGGAAAAAGAAACCCAGCCGAAACGTATTGTCACTGGAACAGATGCTGATTTGCGTAGGCTTTCTCTCAACAATGCCAAAGCACTCCTGAGAAAGTTCATGGTCCCAGAAGAAGAGGTAAGATAGATACTTGAAACAAAATGTTCAGTATTTAGAAATTTCAAAGAGGACTGTACACAAATAATCATACCCCAATAAACGCAGCTTTCTTCTGCTAAATGAGATTTTAAATATGTGCTGTTATGATATTTTCAGATTCAAAAACTTTCAAGATGGGAAGTTATCGATGTGGTTCGAACCCTGTCAACTGAAAAGGCAAAGGCTGGAGAAGAAGGCATGAATAAATTCTCAAGAGGAAATCGGTTCTCAGTGGCCGAACACCAGGAAAGGTAAATTCATGAATCCATCGGGAATCCGAGTATCCCGTCCCTACACCCTATACCCTATCATAGCTATAAGGGTTCTACATATCCTGCGTTTGTACGAATTTAGTGAAATTATAGTATTTTAGAAATGAAGCATTGAAACTATAGATATTCTGTAATAGAGTTCATATTATTGGTAAAGCTGATACGCTTTTAAAATCCGAATGATAAATTAGCTGAATTTTCCTCCCAAGACTTCTATTTTTCATATGTTCTCTTTGCTTTTTAGATATAAAGAAGAGTGTCAACGAATATTCGAGTTACAAAATCGGGTGCTTAATTCAGGAGAAGTCTTGTCAACAGATGAAGGTGAAAGTACAGAAGAGGAAGAGGACATTGAAGATATTGAAGAAATGGGTAAAAATATTGAGAAGATGTTATCAAACAAAAAAACTAGCTCTCAGGTGAGCAAAACTAACTCACATGTCACCTTCATATCATGAGAACGGTGCATAATGCCTTCAATTTTGCTTGTTTTGAATTGAGCAGCTAAGTCACGAGAAAGAAGAAGCCGAAAGACGAGAGCTACAACGCATGATTATGGGCGATAGTAAAGATGACAAGGATGAAGATAAACAGCCCAAAAAGAATAAGAAGAACCAGGAAAAGATAGATGAAGATAACAATAATCTTCATGGACTTTCGTTGCATCCTGGTACGGGATAGTATGTTAATATAAAATCTTGCCCAAATGTTAGCCCGCTTCATGACGCCTTGTGATTCCTAGGTCGTGTACTAAAGATTCAACGAAAGTACAAAACTCCGGACGGAAAGGAGTTCACACGAAATGAAATAGTTCGAAAGCCGCACATAATAGATATCTACATGAGAATTAGAACTACAAAGGATGAACAGTTCATCCGGCAATTTGCTCTTCTTGATGATCAAACGAAAGAAGAGATGAAAAAAGAAAAGCGGCGAATTCAGGAGCAGCTCAGGCGAATCAAGAAAAATCAAGAGAAGGAGCATGTCCATCGTCCTCCGCCGCAGCGGAAGAAGAAAGTAAAGGCAAAGCCTGAGTTAAAAATGAAATGTGGAGCCTGCGGACAGGTAAGTGGTTGAATTATGCTCAATCAGTTCAAATTGAGGCTAAATTCAGATCCTATATACCTAGGTTGGCCACATGAGAACAAATAAAGCATGTCCTTTCTATGAGAAAAACAACGAATCTGAGCCCTCGAGGAGCGTCTCAATGACCGAAGAAGAAGAGGGTGATATTGAGAAGCTCATGGTTGACGACGATGAGGAATTGGTTAAAATTGATGGTACCAAAATGCAACTTTCGGGAAAGCTGCTTAAGGTAAGTTTGTGTGTAGTGTTGGTCGTACTGGTGTAAATGAGTGAACTGTACTTCAGCACGCGGATGAAATCAAGCGGAGGTCACTTCTCCTGAAAGTTCCTAAGGATGCCGTTGCCGGGCCAAGTAAGATAAAAAAGAAACGGGTGACCCAGGTGGAACACTGTGACTATCTCGAAGGAAAGAGCAAGAGTGCAAACCGGCAACGTATCGACCCGCAAGTCGTGCTGACTAGCATTCTAGAAGCGGTCATCAATGACCTACGAAACGAGCACGACAGTTCTCATTTCCTATTTCCCGTTAGTCAGAAGGTGAGATATTGCTACTGGAGCAGTTTAAAAAAAATGAACATTTTAGTAATAATAACTACCCGTAATAATACTTTCTACTAATATATTCTGCCTATAGATTCCCCGGTACCATGAGATTATTACCTGTCCAATGGATTTACAAACAATTCGAGAAAAGAACCGAGAGCAGCAATATCAAACGCGTGCTGATTTTCTTGCCGATCTAAAGCTTATGGCAGAAAATTCAGCACAGTACAACGGTAAGTCGCTGCCTTCGAGGCTCAGTACGTGCGTAACTTATGCCCTGCACTTTTACTTCGGATATTTGGTAATACCCATAAATAATCCTGGCTTGAACTTAATTACAAATTTTCATTCCAGGTGAGCATCACCAATTAACGAATACGGCGGAAAGGCTATACGAATTGGCAGAGGTCAAATTGGCAGAAAATGAATCAAAATTATCTCGTCTTGAAAAACAGATCAATCCGCTACTTGATGAAAATGACAAGGTATTCAAGCAAACAGGATTATATTAATGGCGTATTCCACAGTTCCTGCTAAAGTATCACTATAACTGGATTATTGTGCCAATTGCAGAAACGACTGGCTTATATATTGAACAAAATTATGGAGAAAGTCAAGGTAATTCCAGAAGCTATGTGCTTCCTGAAGCCAGTCAATAAGAAAATGGTAAAAAATTATTACGATGTCATCAAGAACCCTATGGATCTGGAAACCATGGAAAAATTAATTAAGGGTTCGTTTAATTTGCATGTGCTTTACACTTAAATATTGTGCTTGTAAATAACCCAGGTGCGCTGACAGCTTCTAGTCAGTATCTACCCGCCATTCATTCACAGTTGCAGTTTAAAGTCATCAGAGCATTTGAATCTCAATTTCAGATTCTACTCTTTTATACTTGATTTACTGTATTTGAGTCATTGTGCAAATATGAAAAAATAGTTTCACTTATCTTAACTGAAGGTATAACGGTGGTGTGGGTTTCCTGCCGGGCCATGATGAGTGTTCACGGTCTTTTCACGAACTTTCTTTGATTTGCTAAATAGTCGCGTAGAACGTGATTGGGGTTCAGCGGTTGTGATTGTGAAACCGCATCTGGAGTGGGGATGGCATCCTCGTCTTCGGCGGTAGTGGTCCTTGATAATCGTTGAGGCATTGCTTCAGCTGAAAGACTAGGCTGAACTCGACTAGGCTCGACGGCCTGAGATTCGGTGACTGATGGAAGAATATGTCGAGAACGCCGATATCTTGCAGGATAATACCCGTGTGCTGTTGCGGTGGCGTTGTCCACTGGAACTGGAGCTCTAGTGTCGGAAATAGGTTCTTGTTGAAGCACAAGAATAGATCCGGATTGCGGCTGGCTTAGTGCGAGGTCATATTGGCTAGGCCCAAGTGTCAGCTCAGACTCCGTTGGTGGCATGATAATGCGTCTGGAGCGCTGTGGTTTTGAAGAGTCGCGTCCTTGCTGCTGCTGAAGAACTGCTTTCTTAGCCTGTTCCGTCGTTACCGTTACACCTAACGTTTCTTGATTGTGTTGAGATTCGACCGGGACAACGTAATGCATACTGTGAATACCGTATGAGGCATTGCGACCAGGTGGTGGCTCGTTTTTGGGCCGAATTGGTGGTATTCCAAATGAAGCACTGGTTCCAGGCCGTGGGTTGGAATGCATTACCGTGACAGCATCTAGATGTGTAGCAACTCTAGTCAACAGTTTCTTCGTATCTGATTTTTTTCGGCTCTCTACTGGTGCTGGTGGCATTGGCCGTTGACCCAACATACCTTCCGAAAAGGTGGCAATCAGTTCCCGTTGATCTAATATTACAAATTTAAGCTGCCAAAAAATATCAGCGTTAGATCGATTTTACCGTACCTAATATATTCTACTTAACTATAAACTTAACTATAAACATGTAAGTTATTCAGAAAACTTACATGTCGCATGCCATCAACGGTGGGATCTTCAATTCTCAAGCCTCTCCGATGGTACTCCGTAATATTCTGATATTCAATATACTCCCTGAGGCGCTCAAGACACTGCAATAGCAAGGAACTGAAGAACTTAACTCGAGATATTACGAATCTTAGCAGAAAAAGCTGACAGGTTAGGTCTCTTACGCGTTCGTAGTGAGTTTTTCGATAGATGTTTGCAATGTAGCAAGTAATGACCGACGTGATCGTTTCAAATGCGGTTCTTCGAGTACACTTAGCACAAGCATCATCCAGAATCAAATTGATTTCCTTCATCGTGCGGGCAAAAACTGCTGGGTCTACACGCTGTACAGTGTACAGTTATTACATATTAGCTACTTAATCTCAAATTATACAGCATAACTTGTCATCCGACACTAATTTAAAAAAGTTGAAATATGTTTTCCGTTTTGTACGGCGTAATATGACGTACCATTTCGTCCAATTCTTGAGGCATTTCCACGGTGAACCGTGGATGGAGAACTTCAGAATAGTCTCGTTCCAAGTAAACTCGTGGGACAGTTTCTATAATTTCGTCAACACTGTGGTCCATTGAAGAAGTGACATAAGGAGTCTCTACAGGTGTCTGTTTATTTTCTAGCAGAGCCTTAGTTCTCCAATACTTTTCCTCCATATATTGAAGCTCGATCTAAATGGACATACAACATGTATCATATATGAAGTTAAATGCTCTAAATTGCATTGTACTAGTACAGTGCATTTGTAACTATGTATGACCTATAAGCTCAAGCCAACGAGTTTATAGTAATAATTATTTAAAAACGCAAGGTAGCGAGAACGTGGTTAGTGACAAGGCGTGTTGAACGTGTTACGTCGCAAATCTCGACTTACCGCTGTTGTTGTGCACGGTTGAGACGCTCGCTTCTGATTGGCCAACATTGTTGAAATATGTGCTATTCTTCTTTAACTAATAAATAATATCGTTCCTTCCTGATCGACGTATGTTGAACCCGAAACAAGAATAATTGTAATCGTAGACGGCTGATACAATTGGTGTGTCTGGTGTCACCTGTGACCTGGGACAAGCCAGTAACCCGATATGTCCAAACCTAGTGCTTAAAACTGGGTATTTTGTTGCTATGTAGCGTGACTTGAGTCAGTTGTCAGTCGGCAACCCTGGTTTAAGGGGCAAATGTCAGATTTGAAGTATGAACTACTAAATTGGGATTAGTTGTTTTTGAAGCGCCAAACAGAATAGTCAAAGAATAGCACGAGACAACGAGATATGAATTTCGCGGGTTAACACCATGTCGTGTGGCGTCGTCGTTCACAGATTTGTACGTATTGGCACGAGATGTCTTGCCGCAGAGACGCCTAGCCTCTGCTGCTTCGTTCAAACAGCTAAGCTTCACTTTGGGCTTACTTAGCTGGAGTTGCATTATTTTTAACTGGAGCTCGTCCAAATAATTTTAATAGAATTGTCAGTTTATGTACTTGTAAACTGATGAAAGTTGAAACTGAAAGACACATTTATAAATCTCGCTTTGAATTGAATTGAATTGAAAGTTCCTACCTACTGCGCCACTAATCCAGAATTAGTCAAATTAAATGATGAGATTAGTTTTTGAAATATCTGTAAAAGACATTCCAGTAAAAAAAACGTTTAATCCACTCAACCCTTTCGCGTATCCGCCGAATATTGCTTACTGTGCACGCTTTGCTTAGTTGTATCGCCGTTTGTTTTTAAATAATACAATCGAATTTTTGAATTGTTTGATTTATAGACGGAAAATACCACAGCCGCCTCGAGTTCTTGTCTGACATGCAGCTCATTCACACGAACGCAAATAGCTTCAATGGACCGGAACATTCCGTCACAAAACGTGCTCTGTACATTCTGGACTTCACAAAAGCCCTTATGAAGGAATTCGACGAAACGCTGACCATACTGGAAGCAAACATCAGCAAGACCTTACCGGATTCCGTTGAAGATTACGAAGAAGGAGAGTATGGTATGTACGGTGGAGGGAACGAAGATTCCAATATGGAGCCCGATACCCGCACTACCATAGACTCCAATACTGACGAATATTCACAGTATCAGCAGGTAATTTTAAATCATTGAAAACTGAGCAGCATAATTTTAGCTTTGATTTTATAAAAGCAGTGAAGCGTACTGGGCATTTTCTGAATTTGAAATAATTTGCAGTAAATGCCAATCATTTAAAAAACATTGTTGTTCTTGATGCCAGGGTGAATTCCAAATGAGTGAAGACGAAGATTCTAGGGGTCCACAAACAAAAAGACGTCGGCACGATTCAGATGCCGATGACGAGGAGCACGAACATTCGGAATATGAAGAAAGGTCCAGATTCGACAGTCGTTCCATGAGTTCGGACACTTATAATCGTGATCAGCAACAGGCCATTGAAGCCATGCTCAACTTGAGCCAATCAGGTTCTTCCATGCAAAACACATGTACGTAATGCTGCTGAATCGACTATTGTTTTGCCGAGAACTATGTATGTATGTATTTCGTATCCTTTAACCTATGTTTATTAAATTTCTTTCAGATCGTGATATGTCTGATACCGAGCAACACCATGTCGATCAGAATCCAAACATTCACGCAGACTTGGAAGTTAGCGACTCGAACGACGAGGAGGAAGGCGAAATCGTTGATGAGTGGGATTAGGAAAAATGGTTTCTAAAAAAAAAAGAGCGAACCACTACTCCCACTATAATTCGGAAGAACTGATTTGTTCATTATTTATTTGGATTTATTTAATTATTTTAGATCATCGATCTCTAAATATGGTGTATTGTTTATAAGTAGTTCGGTGTGCTGGAAAAATTTTCATCTCTAGTTTAAATTTTAACGTTAACGTTCGAAACTCTTGCAGAAGTTAAACTTCTTTTTATACCTAAAATTATGGCTTGTTTTGGTTAAAGTATCAATTAATCACGATTATGTTCTAAATCTTGGCACAATGAATTTAGTATACAGTAATGTAAGAAAATTAACAAAGCGGATTGCAAACGTCTGTAATGGCTGGCGCCATTGTGATTTAATATCCAGATATGCAATTGGCTGCCTATACGTTTTTTCGTTCAGGAATGGACACATGGCTGTCATTCACATATGCACATTTCTTTCAATTTTTGCCCATCGTAAAAGAACTCTTTCCGAGACTTAACTTGATGGGTTATTTAAAACTAATCTAACCTTAACCATTGCTTATTTGAATCTAAACTAACCTAACTATTGCTCATTTATTAACAATAATGGCTAATTTCGAACTAGCCGAACAATTTTATTTAAATCTAAACTAACATAAAAATGGCTAATTTACTAGCCTACCAATTTTTTATTTAAATCCAACCTAACATAAACATAACTTACATAGTTCAAGTTAACCTAACTATGGTCTAGGTAATTTAAATCTAACCTGACATAAAAATTTCTAACGGAGCTCGCGATCATTTAAATCCAACCTTACTTAAAAGTAGCCTTTTGAAACCTAGCCTAACTTAACGGATGATCTAAACTGGATTAAAATAACTTGTTTAAGACAATTCGTCGGGTAAAATGCCAGGATTATTCTCCGATAATGGGCGAAACTTTAAAAAAATGAGCGAAAACAGTACTAAGCCATTTGCTTTCGTTTGCAATCTGTATTTGTTAGATTAAACTTTAATGTGTCGATATATTTTTATATTATATTCATTCGAAAATCTAAAGAACTGAAATTTTTAAATGTTAAAATAAAACTCCCGTGCTGCTGAAAGATTATGAGCAAATTCGGTTGAGTAGAGCTTTAATTGGGCAATTTAGACGTTGGCATTGTATTTCTAATGAAAAAATGTTATAACCGACCGATTGCAAGGAATTAAATATGAAATGTTGGTGAAATTTTTTTGTTGATAACTAAATTAAGGCATAATCATAGAGTTTCGAGCGAAGCGCCTTACGACTACGACTGCTTGGTGTATTTGCCGTGTATAAGATAAGACCGTACACGCGTATGGCATAAAAACAACGTCTGTTATGGAGATTGTGGCTTGTGGCTGTGGCTTCATATGCGAAATGTTTCTCTGTAAACCCGTAAACAGCGCGCACCCAGTTATTGAGTTACTTAAGCTAGTTACTTAACCATAGACAACAATTCCAGGCTCAGAACCAGGATATATAACGTTTTTATAAATGAATCGACTAGTAGTAGTAAGCGTCATGTTGTAATGAAAATTCAGGATAATATTGTCCTGATTAAATCAGGATCAGGATCGATGGCCACGCTCTAATGACTGATGAGCAAATTGACGGTGCATAATCAAATACCTATGTGAATATGAATTTAGGCACAATGCGCACGCTCCATGCCTACATACAATTATTATTGATAGGCGCAAAGCGTCGCTAGCGCAGGACTGGACTACCCCAGCAAAATTAACGATTCTAACGAAAGTAATAATCAAATAATTTACCGCATAACACAATCGAAGACAATGTTTTTTTTGTTTAGGCACTCGCCCATTTTATTATGGTTTTGGTTAGAGTTCACGTCATCATATATTCTTAGCCACTAATCTTAAGTTACGTTTATTATATAATAGTATAATATATATATTATCGTACAGTTACAAGTTGCAGTAGTTCATGAGGTTGCAGTATTTTTTAGTGTTTTTTTTTCTTATTCTTTGTTTCCTTGGTTTATCATCATCTTTGCCATCGAACACACAATCAGCCTGAATTCGTTTTTGTATTTTTATCATCATAATCATGTAATGTATTAAGATTTCTTTGAAGTCTCTGCTAGAAGAACATTGACGTATTTCACTTTGCTCCTGCCTCTTGAGTTCACCGTATTAATCTTATTACACAAGAGTTTTATTTTTTTGCAAAGCCATTATTATAGCTTGTTTTTTTTTTGCATATACTTTTCACCATGGTTTGCTTGTTTTTACTGCGTTTAGGTTACAATAATGCTCAAAATCATATAATAACTAATGATTATGGTAACTCTCAAATGAGACAAACACAAACAGTATTCTTGCAGTATCGTATAGGTACTATAGTAGTAGAATAGCCTTATTGACATTTTTAACACTGGGGTGGGTTGGGAAGGGGGTGTATGTGCCATTTGATTTAGCGTTTCAGTTTAGTCGTATGATGACTCTGCTTAACCCGTCAAGCTCCGATAGCTCCACAACATGGAGTCGGTTTCCCAATTTTGAAACTCGGCCCAAGGAATGGCACATAGAGAAAGAGGCAAATATTACACATGCAAACAAACAAACCCACTCTTAATTACAATTAAATATACTAATTATCACTTAATCAAGGACTCGAAGAATTAGAACTAGGGCGTTGTTAGCCACTTTCCGATTCTCTTTTCCTTGACCGGCTAAAATCGGGAAGTTGAACTCGGATTTCGGTGGAGCTAAAGGGAAACTCATTGGGTTAAGCAGCTTCGTTTACAAGCACGCAATGATTTGAGGGTAATACAGTTTTTAAATAAAATTATTAAAGTACACCGGGAGGGGGTAGATTTTATGTGGACATTGGATGAGCGGGGGGTAGGGGGTTAATAAAAAACTGAAATTACTGGCTTGGCTTGGCATTGCGTTGAGTTCCGCTTCCAGTATTCGTGGGCTTGGCAGAGCTCAAGATTTTTTTTTGCAAGTGATATGTGTTTGAAAATGCTATTTTTAAAAATCATGGACCATTTTTTTTCCTTGGGCAAACAAACCCCCTCCCACACACAAAAAACGATTTGAGATCTTCGGGTATTTTTCTTAAAAAATGAAAAACAAATGCACACACAAATAACATCTTAAATTTAAAAGTTCACTCAGCAGACTACGATAGTCGTAAAATCGTAACTATAGTTTCCTTAGTTTTACTTAGAGTACTAGTCTTAAGTAATCAACAATGATTATTCCTTAGAGTTTAAACTTAATCATTATTAGCCTTAAGTTTTAATAATATGACAGTCCATTACTTTACAGTACACCACTAATGATTATTACGTTTTATTACCATTTCCATTTTTTTTTAGGAGTTTTATGATTTTTGATTTTTTTTTGTACTTTTTTTGTAATTTTTTTTTTAAATTATTATTTTTTTTTAAATTGAAAAGTCTCAAGACACTTGGTTTGGATTGGAATTTTTATGATTTTGTTTTAACGCTCTCTCTTGCACGCTTCAAGTTGCACACTCACAGAAATCACTTACGTTTTTAGCTTGACTCCACTCATTCACAGAGTTAAATGCCTGACGGAAATGCCTTGTCGTGTATGTAATGCATAGTTTGAAATTTAAATTGGAACTTTTGAGGGATTATTGATTGGGATTGGGAGTTACTCTAAATGCTAAGGATAAGTCACACTAATATACAGCTTTTTCTCCGGCAAGTAATGCATTAAGTGGGTTGTTCTAATTGAAATTTCACGCTTGCTTCCGCTGCCATCCTCCATGCTACGCATAGTGGGCAGCGTTTTTGGAAAAGCCGAGCGGGAAAACAGAAATTTCCAACCCCTCTTAAGTACAAAGAAAACTGCCGGTTTGAGAAATTTCTAGATTTTCAAATTTAAATGTACAAGGTTACTTGTGTGTAGAGGCAAAAGGTTCCAGTATCTCGTCTTTTCATTTCATACACTTGAGGGCCGTTCTGTTTTCTTTTATATCACTACCAATTGAACAAACTTGCACAAATAACTTAAATAATAATAGGAATCGAAAATCGAACAAAAACAAAAAAAAACACTTAAGGACTCGATGCAGTTGCTTATCTACAAAGTATTGTTTTTTCTTGCATAGTAAGACTTGAAACTCCGTAATTACTAATACCTTGACGTTACACTACGTAGTAGTAAGTTGTGTACTTAACCATTAATCTTTCTTGTCATCTTATGCACTAGAACCTTAATGTACTAGTAATATAATACAAAGATCACGAATACCACAGCACTATTATGTTTCTTTTCTTGTTTTCGAAATTCTTGTATTTGTTATCGATTGGGGCACATTACAGTTTTTTGTTTCTTTCCTTGGCGCTTGGCTTGGCTCACTCACTCCCAACAAAACCCGTGTGATTATTAGTTAGGTTCTACTGTAAACTGCTACAGCTTGTTTGTTTTTTTGTGAAATACTTTGAATACTACAGTTTATCAGTTTTACCTTTTGAATTTTTTAGTAACACACAAATTGTGAAACTTGAGTCGAGATTGAGTTTAATATTGCTATTACATGACTGGACCGTTACAAATAATGCTGAGGGGGAGGAGGGTCTAGGAGGGCATAGTCATTTCTGACCATACAAAAAAAAACAAGAATTTCTCTCCAGTACTTTCGCAGAAATTAACACTTAAAAGTAGTTTTAAAAAACACATCCATTCCAGTTGAGAGTAAATACAGATAAAACAATAAAATAATAATAATAGAACAAACAAAAAACGTGTGATAATTAGTCTATAATATAATAACACAATATTAAATGAGGTGTAGAACGGAAATGTACTTTTTTGTATACTGAGCTCGAGTAATCCCCGTCTGTGATTACTCACTGTGATGTGGTACACTTAACATTAGAGTACTTACAACTACCTAAATCAATTTACTTAATTATTTTTTAAATAGAAACTATATAAGGTAGCCGTTTACATATTTTTTTTTGGTGATTTCTTGTTTTTAATTTAATTTTTTTTGTGTGTAATGTGATTCTCCTTTTGGGAAGGAGCGTAACTAGTTCAGTTTTATAGTCTTGTTGCAGTTCCGTTATCATAATATCCATTCATGTTCACGTATATTTAGTATTATTGATCAATAGTAATCTTATAGCTACGAAGTACACGCTACGAATGACAATTGACGAGAGGCAAGTTTTGAGGGAAGTTTGGGGAGAAGGTCAAAGGTTAACTTGGGGTGGTAGTTAGGAAAGAAGGAAATTGTGTCTCAGGAGCTTTTTTTTTCAAAGTTTTATTGACTCACTATAAGGCAGCGGTTGTCGTATCAATGGTGTTCAAAAAGCCTGAGAGAACCTCTTAAAAACCTAGTACGAGAAACAGGGGGCAGGGGGACTCGGAGGGATACCACAGGTATGCTTGTACCTTGGACTCAGGTTTGAGCAAGGCAGTACAATTATTGTATTATATATGCTTTCACCAACTTCCGCCGCGGCGGGCGGTGAGGAGCGGCGAAGGCTTCACCGAACAAACAAACAAAAACTGCCTTGAATTTCAGTCCGAACCAAAGAATGCTTCGACTCTGTCCTTTCTATAACTTATTTCCTCACTCACTCCCGTCCACCCCGGTAGAATTAGCGCTTGTTTTCCGGAGAGACCAAACAAACTAATTTCTTATTCATTTTTTTGTAGACTTAGACTGGGTTCACTGACACACAAGCTCAAAGGCGTGCTTTCAACAAAATCTCTTCTACATAACGTACGTATCTAAGCTTAGTAGTCTCATAGTCAGCCTAATTAGGACACATGCACAGGTGATTCTTATTTGGAGGCTCAGTAAATAATAATAATAATAAAAATGGCTTGGTTTCTGGCCAAGTGACATACTCACAAACTCACAACACAGCAGCATACAAATGGACTCGTTCCCAATCACGCTTCAGTCTGATTTCACCTTTTTACGAAAAAAAATTAACAATGACGTTGTCATCTAGTAATCCTTAAAGTCTAATACTTTGGTTTCATAATTTGTATTCTGGTTTGACAATAGTTATATAGTTTCCTTGGTGTGAAGTAGTATAGTCAGGGGGAGTCTGTTTTCCATTTTTGAATTAAGTAAAGTTGTGGTGTGTTTTTTGAGTATATTCTTGTTTTAAATGCTTAGCTTTTCTTTTAAATACAGGCATTGACATAGAGAATTAATGATGAGAGTAAACTTAACCAGAGGAATGAATAATGCTTTGAGTTTACGAGATAAATACATAACTAGCAGTTATTGCAATTAAAGGTATTAGCAGTTTGAGTTAAGGCCTAGCTCTCCTGGGAAATTAAATATTGCCGTCTGTGTGGAACATTTCTTCCGTTTCCGTCGAGGTAAGACTAAGGTTCCGGGCTACCTAAGGATGTAAGTACCTAAAGATTCCTGTCACTAACATGCATCATTCAGCCAGACTTACTCAGCAGCACTAGAAAATATAGAAATCAAAATTATAATTGCAATCATCACTGTTCTAAAAGATCTTACATTGTAGTTAGAGAGTTCTGAGACACAAAATTAAGTATTCTTGAAAATGCTTAGACGTAGTCGTCTATGAGGAACAAAAAACGTTGGACTTTCGCACGCGCAAGCACACACACTCCGCCAAGTACTCTTATTTAGCATACTCCCTGGACACTTGGTAGGGTACTTTAACTTAAATAGCCTTAACCCTAGTTTTAATGAACACAATATTTTTCACCTTCCTCTGCAACTTTGCACTTTTTTTTTGGGCATGTCAATAATACCGACACAATTTTCATTTTTTTTACAATTTTGTATTGCATTTTTTTAAATTTTTTAAACAGTTTCAATTAAAATGTTCCTCTGCCTCCTAATTTTTTGTCTACTTTGAAAATACAAAGTTGTTTTGCTCTCTCTGTTTCCGTCTCATCCTTATAATTTAATATAGGTATTTTATTTTTGATTAGGTGCAGACTTGCTATCATGTTCTCATTTTGGTTATGAGTACGTAGTACTTCTGTAGTAATTATTGATTTTTTTTCTCGTAGATTTCCCTTAACGTTATTATTATCGTTACGTTACTTGACAAGGTTCAGGCTTAAATTAATTCTTTGTTTTGAACTAAAAAATCAAAAAAAAATCTACAGGAAACGAAAGACGTTTATATTGTATTTATGTTAGTCGAGTCTAATACTAAAAAAGAACAAAAAAACTGATATTATATTTCTCATCATCAGTAAACTGCCTATATTGTCAAAGGTTAATTCCATTGGAATCTCACAAAATGATACAAGACTATGTTTGGTTTCATAGGGCTTATTAGGACACTGGACTCAAGGAATTAGCTCTGCTACGTTCAAGTATCCGAGATTCAGGCAAAGAAGCACCAACACAACCCAATGAAGAATATTGCATAGATTACAAATTGCATGGTTCGAAGATCACTGAAGAAGTCATTGGCTGTCAGAAAAACGTTAAACGAAGAGCAAGTACAGTCCAGTCCAAGTTACACGCATTTAAAATGCTAATTACAAATCCCATGAAAGATCAGAATTGCACAAAATATATATGGCAAGAAATTTGTTAATCTTAAGTTTAATCATAGGCCTCTGGCACTGGCCCCAGTCCATGTTATAACGCATGAAATGAACAAGGCGTATTACTCAGAAAACACGACGGTAAACCAACGCGCGCAGTACTAAAAGAATAGATGACTAAAAACGCGCACAAGAAGAATACACGACGGCTAAAGGTGAACATTAAACCAGCAGGCGCATTTAATAAGAATACACGACGGTAGGTACTTGAGGATAATACGCGAAAGACTATCGAGACGTTATTTCAGTTTCAGACTTTGAGCAATTAAAATTCTCTGATACGTTATGCAAGGAAAAATACGTATGCATTGCATTTTGGAAGATTGCTGATACAACTGTGCTGCAGTAGTCAGTACTTGTCTTCTCAGATAGCGTCATGGACAAACACTATTTTTTAAAGAAAATTATGAGTTTTAATGATTCTAAACCAGAACAATCGGAACATTTGAACGAAGCCGAGCTCTTTTCTCAGCCCCAGAGCCTTCATCCCATAAGGTCAACAATTCAGTTAAGTATACCCTGCTGATTACTCCTTACTCGCGTGCAAAATCAAATGCTGTTTCCTTTCCCTACTACTGATTTCCTATCCCTTAGGTACTTACTAAAGTTGTACGTTCTAATTCGTTCACAAAGCTGAGCTAATAATACTTTTATTAAGTTCTGAAGATGAAAGAAAATTAAAAGCACATTTGTTGATATTTCTTTTGATACAAATCAAGCCTCAGCCACAACGCCGAAAACATTGCACTTTGACTCGGTTCAGAAGAAGAGTAGTGACCTCGAGAGGTACACTGAATCACGACGGAGACCTTTTGACCTGAGAGATGACATAGTGATTACTGGAGGGGAGGGGTGTGGTGGGTATCATGCTGTCAGGTTTCATCATAAGCTGAGATCGAGACAAAGTCCAGTAGCCGTTCGCTTCCACGGAACTTCCCGTGAGAAGCTGAATTGACTACTGACCTTTCTTGACGAACAAAGTCTGACTAACACCGAAGTTTCAAACCGAGTCAAAATGGAATGGTTCAAAGTGTGAGTAAGGCTTTGTAAAGCGTCAGCGATTAGTAGGAAAGTCTATTTGACCTCTCTTTAGTGAACATGAAGTGTTTGCATCAAGGTTTCATAATTATTACTTTTTTACCTGTATAGTTTGATTCGTCTCAACCCACATTATTCCGTGATTCACGCATTCACTAAGCTTAACGCTATCTATAAAAACCGCGCTTTTGTCACCCACCTGAAGAAATTACACTCACACTTACTTGCTCACTCCCATTCACTCACCTATGATCTAGCGTAACAATGAGAATATCATGTTAACAGTTTCCCGTAGCCTACAAGAGCTTTCCTTCTTTGGAATTAAATAGAATTAATATTCATTATTTTGAACTTATGATTCTGATTCAGTTTCCCTTGCCTGGATTCCCAACTTATTTACCCTATTATTCCAGTTTTCCCCATAATGGATCCCAGCAACGAGGCTCATATTTGAATTGTCACGTTGTTGTCACGGCCTTAAGCCCTTTTTCTGGCTCGGGCTTTAAGCAAAGTGACTTTAAAAACTCGAAGATTCGATCCAAAAAAGACCACGAAACTTAACATTATTTGTAGCATTATTTTACGAGTCTTATAAGGAAAATCAGGAATCAATAGTTGATAATTGACTCGAAAGAAAGTTACCTAGCTAAATATCGTTACGCTTCTTCTTTGCCCTAGACGTTGAGAATCCTAACCTAGTAATAACATTAATTATTATTCTTAAGATTTCGAGGATCAAGCGTTTCCAGTTACAACATGGTTTTTTTCTTGAGTTTTTCTGTCTCGAGAAAAATGTCTTTCGGATTTTCAACTTTTTCCCCTAAATAATCGAGAGATTTTGGTTACAAATTAAGATGATTCAACCTGACCCTCCTAAATTGTAATTTTCAAAAAGAGAGTTTCTCTATTCAGTTTCACGACAAGTCTTCAGTAGTTAATTGTACTCTACAGCAAAATAACAACGGCTGCATTGTCATTCTACTTTTCTCACGTCTAGGTCATACTACGATACGTAAAAGTAAATGCTAAAAGAACCAAACTAGGAATTGCTTTTTTTAAAGAAAAAAGAACCAAAATGCGCCGGTAATTTCTAAACACTTTCCCCCAACTTGATCAAAGAGTTAATCACGAGAATAAACAAAAAAATTCCATAAATTAAGGAAGTGTGGAGAGAAAAGAAATGCCAGTGGATTTCCTTTCATATTATAAGAACAGTCTTATGAAATTGCGAGATTGCTTTGGTTGCATCGTCTCACCGTAAAATATATATATAAAAAAGCAACGATCAAACCAAACTGATGAGAGGGAAGGACACCATGTGGAATTTCTTCCGGCTATGCAATAACTATGAAACACGTATTAACAAAAGAAGGACCATTGGTCTGACTAAACAAACTCGTTAACTAGCCTACCTAACTAGTCAAATACCCACTATCACGTTCTTGTTAGCCTACAGTAGTCAACTGAAAGAATTGGCACACGTTAAACTTGGTTCTGCTCGACTGGATTACGTACGTACAGTGGGGTTGAGGCAAGAGGGACTCTACTTTAGTATCTCGTCCCTTAGTCTAAAACGTTACCTCTAATTGTGGTTCGTGAGTCAGGGGGAGGTTTCATTGGGGATCAGTATTTTTGTATATGTGATACAAGGAAGGAAGGAAGAGGAAATCTCGCCATTTTGACTTACAAACTAAACTTTAAACTTAAAAAGCTTAACATCTATCTCGTACTTCAGGCACCTAATTCACTATAATACACAAGTTAGAGGCTATTATTATAGGCTGATAACTCGTTTTGTACTTGTTTCACCACCGAAACAAATATTCAAACAAAAAATGCAATTTGGCGTTATTCGAGAAGGTACTCATAAAGTCAATTATTACTTTAAAATGAAAGATTATGTGTCAAAAATAATTCTCCATTAATTAGGTAAATGTAGAGTTTTGTTTAGGTACCTAGGTTTTCCATGCTTCTTCTTCTCCTTGACTCATATGACTCGTATTGGTTAGCTTGTGAGATGTACGATATACGGCGTAAAATCGGATTCACAAACTGTGTGGAGGTTTAAGTAGAATTCTCCACCAAGTAAGCTATTAGATGAAGGACAATGATCCTCTGGTCATACTTCGTTGTTTTAAATTATTTGCAGTCTGCCTAGGCAGCCAATATTCCGGCCGTACGAGGAGAGCGAGGGCTAGAAAATCCACGAGTTCCATCTGGACCGTGGGGTTGGCGAATCACAACAAGACGTGGAGCCGACTCGTCCACGGACATCTTTGACAAACGGTTCAATAGACGTTCCGGACGCTGCGTCTCACTGTAAAAATTTAAAGAATAACAGCCTCTATGTTATCTACAGGGTGGCGCATAACCTTTCGACCCCTTAGTATGTCATACTTTCTCAAATCCTTCAAAGACTTGTAATATAGCAAATTGAAGCTTAGTCCATTGCCGATCTAACGGTACTATAATCATCCAAATTGGTTTACAAATAACCGCTGCACAGCGCTTGAGAGAAAAAGTAGCTGCCTTTCACGGGCATCTTTTCTCTCGGCGGAGCGGGAGAACGTTGTTTTTCCAGAGGATTCCACTCTTGCGCCGCAAGCGATCACGCTTAGTTAGCGTGTCCAGCTGTGTTGTTAATGCATGCAATGACTTGAAAATTTGTCAGTATGCATAGAACAGTGTTGCAAATATTATTTAACTTGAAAAAGCAGAAATTTAAATAATGAATAGCTATAATTGCCACACAAAAGCCCGATTTTACCTTTTTTGCCACATTTTGACCTGTACAGCAGTTAATTTTTGGAAAACTGAAGATGTTATCGTACCATTAGATCGGCAATGAAATAAGCTTCAATTTGGTATATAAGATATCTTTGAACGATTTTGGGAAGTATGAGATAGCAAGGGGTCGAAAGGTTATGCGCCACCCTGTACAGTTTTCGATAAGTGTATTCAAATATTATCTAGATGTTCATGGTTTATGATTTAAAAAGCCTAATTTCCAAATCGTCAAAATCACAAGTACTACGCCATAAAAATGTTGAGCTATTAGATATGCTTAAATGGCAAAAACGCTTGAAACAACGCTTACCACAACTTGACAACTGAGCAAGCGGATGACTTCCCATTTCTTGGATTCTGAAGAATAACGAATTCAACTTCATCTCCAGGATTGAGGTGATTATGATCTTTAACTTCCGACATGTGGAAGAACAACTTCTTGCCATCATCCAACTCGTATGAGAGAAACCCATAAAGTCCTGCAAGCCAAGGAAAATAATAGCGATAATTCTAAAGATAAGTTCTAACCGCAACTTTATGTGATGAAACACAAATCTGATCCATCCTTGGCGCTCGCTTCCGCATACCTTTGACAGCTTCAACAGTAGAACGAAGTTTCTTACGAAGAGCCCTAATATTCACAGCATTCCGTTCCGTATTGATTTGGAACTCAACCATTTCACCAGCCTGAACAACTTCCTTCTTATTGAGCATGGACGTAATTCCAAATGGGTAGCCTTGTCCTTGATCATCTTCAATGAGACCAGTGTATTCACATTGATCAGGATTGGCTCCCCGCACCGGGCGAGTTACAGTTCCTTGCAGTAAAGTTGGAAGAATGTCTGGGCGACAGATCGAACCTTTAGGTAAAGGCTTGACCATGTCCGCAGCGTTTTTCCCACTCACACTTCCTTTATTGCTCACCACATACTCCACTTCTTGTCCCACTTCAAGGGCTGAGAACTCTCCAACCAGGGAACTAAAAAGCAAATAATACAAATTGCACTTTAAGAAATATGAAATTGGAAGTCCAGTTCTAGAGTTGGAGCAACGGTAAAAAAAAAATTCTGTCTCTCACTTTAAAACTAGTACTCATTCACAAATAAGGTTGGAACAAGCCCTCCGAGAAAGATTTTTAATATTTGCAAAGTCTCTAACCAGTCAATGATTTGATTAACATTGAACAGCTTCTTTCGATGCAAAGATAAGAACTATGAACACTATTAAATTGACTTATGGATATGGAAAGTTACAAACCCTGCGAAATATCCTTACCTGGAATGGAAGAAAATCTCCCCATCTTGAGCCACTGTTTCAATAAATCCAAATCCATCCTTGAGAGCTGCGATGTATCCTTTCATTACGTATCTCGCGGTCTTATGAGAAGAACCATTAGACTCCGAATCGCTTCTGTACTTTCTAGTTCCACTTCCATTCGTCATAGGCTTTTCCTCAGGAATATCTGGAGACGGATATCTCGTCGAAGTCATCATTGGCGAGTCCACAGGTGAGCTAGAGCCACCGCTTCCGCTCGTATTACTTGGAAGCATATTATCCGAGGAGGATTGGTCCAGTTCCGGAGATGGAGTTAAAATTCGTTGATTCTCAGATCTGTAGATACTGGATGAGCCTTGACTTCCCAATGAAGAGGAACAAGTGTCCATTCCGTTGCGAGATGGTGGAGAATTATTGCAGAACAAATTGAGAAGTGGAGCCTCGGGTTCTGGTTGCGATAGCTCGGGTTTTCTTAGCTCAGGGCACATTGTCATCAGATGCTTCCCGGGAACATATTTAGTAGACACGTTGAAATCCATGCTCCCAATGTTAACGGCAATAATCTCTCGGGTTCGGCGAACTTGATGAATGTCAAACGTCACCTGTTGTAAACAATCTGGGTATAAGCTGACAGTCAATTTCACATTAAGTTTATTAAGGTTTTCGTAGAAAATGTCAACAATCCACAACCTGTAATCTTAAGCCAGTAAACATATATAACCCCTTTTCTGCGCAAAAACTACTAATTTCATATTTTTTGTGGAGCAAATCCCCTACTACTAGGCTGTTATAATATCAGCTAATACCGTTTCATGACTTACTTAAGCTCTTTCCGAGCTGAAATCAGTGCATTTCCCCTGAAACTCAAATGCAGTAAACAATCCGATCTCGATGCGTCATATTGATATTAAAACTACATCTCACAATCAGACTGCGACTTGCGACTTTATGCACGTACAATAAAAACAAACTATTTAGTCGCGATTTTCGAATGGATTTTAGCTAATTTATATTAAGAATCTATATTATCCTTATTTCTACACTCTCTATTTATCGCGCGTAATGTGGAATTCCACAAACTAGCTACCGACCGTTGATAATTAAAATAAAGGTTTCAAATATTTAAAGTAGCAAAACCGTCTCTCACTAAAGAACCAGTACTCGTGCACAAATAAGGTTGGAACAAGCCCTCCGAGTCAGATATTTTGATTTGTGCAAAGTCTCAAACCAATCAATGATACATTAACATTGAGCAGTTACTTTCGATGCAAGCGAAGCATATTTACATAGTAACATATTTATACCATATCTTCGAATCGGTTCAGATGCAGTGCTAGCTTTTACACCACATCAAATAAGAACATTAAATTTAAGCTTCATGAAAAAAAAGCTGAGCATCATATAAAAGATTAACCACAAAACTTATAAACACTCATGACTACCAATGAGGACTGGAAGCTGCCTATCGTTCCCAGAAAGAAGCTGATTGTCAATTCTAAACCTATCAGCGCGTTCTTATTTCACACCAAATCTTTAATTTCAAGCTTCACCGGTTTGGCTAAAAACACAATTCACTAAAGAGGGTGGTCTTTTGCATACTACTGTTCTCCTTCTACAGCAACTTCACTAATCTGAGTAAAGTGAATAAGTAAAGCTGTTATTTTTTTATATGTACTTATGAGAAGGCTTCCAGAGCGCTGAATTACGCAACTAGAAGTCTAGCTCGAGTAACAGGAGAAGTGACGGTGGGACGGTACGCTTTTATTCCCTCCACGTCCTCGCCTCATGCTACTTCTGCAAATGCAGACCAGACTAAGCCGGCAGCCAGCCGTGTGCCTAGTACTACGGAACACCGATTACAATGACTCTTCCGAGAAGTTACGACTAGTGGTAAACTCGTTCATTAGAAGATTACGATAGTATTACTGCTACTACGATGTTTACTACAAGGAAGGAGGCCACGACGCGACCTACGACTTTGTTATTGTTATTGTAAGCTCTTGTTTCAGGTTCAGCTTACTAGTATGCAATGTAATAGATATCAATGAGTTGAGTGGAGTTCTGAAGAACTAAAGAAAGCATATCAGACCCGAAAACTGTCAACGCAGACTACAGAACTACTACATATAACAATGTGCATGATGTTCCGTTCTTTAATGAATACGCCGGCGATTTTTATGTCAAAACCAATAATGCTTCTGTCATCGTAAGCCTAACCTTCAAATTGACAAGTACTTACCATGTTACCAACAGTGATATTCTTCAAGCTTTGACAGTCCTTCCATTGAAAAGGAATGGTTTCTTGCTGCCATCCATTGATTCCATTGAGCTGGTAAGAAATCATACCAGGTTCTCCTTGGGGCTGGTCAGCAGCTCCACCAGTTCCATTCAGCTGACGCATCATGTCGCCTGAGGCGGAGGACACGATTCCTTGGACGAGCTTCTCGGTAATGTTGGCGGGTAGTCCCAGATTGGCAAGAGAAGGAAGAATCCCAGCGAGTGCTTCTTGACTTACCCAAGGAGAAGAGGGCTCACGTATAACGATGCCCTGAACACTCTTGCTCAGCGGAATCTCGAATTGAACCGTTCCTCGAGGTAGATATTTGATACGAATGGCAGAATGACGAACCGGGCTCGTTGCGTCCGGTATGATCGTAAACTCAACATCATCGGAAGGCTTTGGTGCACGATTGAAATCCAGCAGCTCATTGAGACGGAAGAATACTTTCTGCTCTCTCTCGGCACAAGTAATATAGCCAGTTCCATCCTGTTACAAAAAGCAATTTAGTTATATAGTTCAATGCTAAATCCTCAAGAAATCACAAGCAGGATTAGAGCGATTTCTTTTACCTTGACGCTGGCAACAGTTCCCTCCTCACGCCGTTCACCAGAAACAACGAATGATTCCTCAAGAAGCTGAATATTTGTCGCTCGCTGTTGCTTATCTCTCCTGTCCACTGCCAATTGAAACTCGACCCAATCCCCATGCCTCATTGTGAAGCAGCCCTTTTGGTCCTTCTCGCCGTACATTACTTCGAGTTCCTGGCGATCAGGTCCGCGGAAACGGAGGCTACCTTGCATAGTTTCTGAACGCGGAGTTGGGCCAATAGTGACTGGGCTTGGTTGTGTTTTATCCACGGGTTTCAGCACCTAATCGATGGATGAGAGGAATCAGTAAAATATTATATTAGGATTTACGAGCTGGAAGTCTACTGGACCCCGGGATTGGTAAATCTTAACTTAAGTTACCTGTCCCTTCAATATGTCCAGCCCAATGTCCTCAAAGATAACAGTGCCATATGGGAGTTTGCTGATACTTGATGCAACTTCTTTTCCATTTCTATTCTGGATATTGAACTCAATGTTGTCTCCAACGACAATTCCCTCATGAACACGAGTTTCCGAAAAGTGGAAAAACAATTCCTTGGCCACATCCGCTCGCTCAATGAATCCAAAATTGTCCTTGATGGCGCTAACAATGCCCTTATAACGTACGGGTTGAGCCGGATTCTCAAGTCGGACATATCGAGCTGTCAAGTTTCCACTTCTGAGCAACATGGGGAATACGAGACATTAGAAATGGGTGTGGTGTACTCGTACGTACGAATTATCTAGCCAGACCATTGTGGTCGAACGCTTACCTTTGATTCGTAGCAATCTGGAAACTAACGGTGTCCTGAGAGCAAAGAGTAACATTGCCCTCAATATCTTCCAGCATGTACGGAAGAAAGAAACACTCGCCACGATTCTCGTAACTGATCCTTCCTTGAAGCTCTCCATTTCCTTCGGTATTCAATGCAGTGGTGACGGTTCCAGTGACTCGCTCTTCACTGAGCACCTGAAATTGGAGAGAAACAAGTTGCAGGTCCGTTTGATACCGGGCTCCGCGTGGGTCAGGTATTTGACATACGACAAATGACATTCCACGAGTTGGTCATCAATCATGTAAGAGATGCACTTTATATTCATACACATCACGAAAAATATTGGCACAACCACCTCGCCACCCATATGCTACCATGGACAAATATTTTCAATATTTAACATTTAACAATCTTGCAATGAACAAGCTTTAGTGGGTTAGGATATTAGAAACCCTCCCAACGACAATTAGATTGACATTAAAATGATTCACATTTACATTCATAATTATCTTATTTCGACCATCGGCTAACGGATCATGCCTGGTCATTTGAGAAAAGCGAAAATAAAAAATATCGAGAAATAAGGGAACACTGAATGAAAACTGTGGAATCAAAACATCGAGATATTTAAGCCCAGGTTTGAATGAACGTAGAGGTAATTGAGCCACCAAGCTTAGAACGACTTACTACTTCGGGTCCAATTTTAGTGACAGAACTGGCAATGGGTTTACCAGTCCGTCGGTCATAGGTCATTTCAAATTCGACAGGGTCACCCAATTTCAGATGCTCAATTGTTCCTTCAAATTGGCTGAAGTGGAAGAAGAGACGGGCCTGTCTCTCACAACATTGAATGAATCCATAGGAGTGCTAGAAACATAAACCCATTGAAACAATATAATTATACGTGCATGGGCAAATAAATTCGAATTAATTATTCGCAGAGCTACTGTTCAACTTGAATGATATTGAGGATTCAGCCTGCACACGATTTGTTCTACGTGGACCATGAATATTTCATCAGAACATTGATCCAGGGAATTATTAAAGTATCCTCCCATTCCGCTTGTCAATTACCCTGCCAAAGTCAAGCCGAATAACCACATACCATGCAGGATATAAGTAAGTCTTAATACTCTTATTTATTTCACTGCTCAAAAATGAGATGAAACAAAGGAATTCTAGGTGGAAAAGTACCATATTGCCTAACACGAAGAGGCTCTCATAGTATGTATGATTTTATTAATAGCTTATCGATTCAACCTAATAATTTCCCTGAAATGAAATATCATGGGCCACGGGCAGTATTACAACAGGTACTCTGAGTTGAGTGGAACTCGGAACTCTGGGTCGGACGTCTCACTTTAGTAATGTCATAGCTTGGCAGAAGGACATAGGACACAAGCACGAGGCAGTACATTACCTACTTCAGAGAAACCACAGAACACAAAAATACAAGGCTATGATAGTAATCAATAGCAATGGCTCTAGGGAATACATAATATATATAGACAAAATACAGAATACATGGAGTGCGCACGGAATTTATACGGCCATATTAACTAGTGTAGTTTGTAGCCATGACTAAATATGATTAGCATAAATAGCGTCAATGAACTTATTATGCTGAAGAATTCCATAAACTGCAAATAAGTATTTTGACCTGTCATGTCATTTGTTCGACATGATACATGATTGAAATCGGAGGGTTTTAGGGAAATTAACAAAGCAGACTAAAGCTCTCGACAACTTCTTGCACTGAGATTTCGCGAATATTTAATGCTACCTAATCCTAAACTAAATATTCCGCAAGCTGTCTCCGTAGAGTTGTACTAGAAAATGTAAAATCTATTATAATTGCAAATCTTTATTAGCCAATGTATGCAAGAAATAAGACTTCTAAGCATTTTTAAAAGGAGTAAAACTTCAGCAACTGAAAAGGGTACTATTTAATTTGAAACTGAAACGTTATCAGCTAGTAGTAGCACCACTCTGCACTTTTAGGGTCAACTGTCAATTAATAATTTGACTGTCAACTGTCGTCATTATTAGGAAGATTGCAGATTTCGTAATCAACAGAGTCGTCTGTATTCTGTATTCCGTGTGAAGTCATGTGCTACAATGTTCACTGAACTCAACCAGCTTGAAGGATTTGAAATGCCCTAACATAACATGCCTTAACTTCAATCCATAAGCTCATTAATTTGCACATGTAGGTAAATTATCTTCTTGAAGCTTATCAGGAAAAAGGTTCATTTCATGCCAGGGCAGGAATCGGAAAAATTCGCAATTACCCACCAAGAATACAAGGTCAATTTATGTACACAAAATGCAGTGGCCCGTGAACAAAATGATCTGATAGCAATGAAGCTGAACTCGATCTCGATTTCCTCACAAGCAAAGCAGACCAAGTTCCAAAGAGTTGCCAATTTAATGCCAACACAAGGGGACGGTTACAGAAGCACCAGTCCCAATTGCTAGAAAACCTTGCAAACACAAATATTTGCCAGTTGCCAGTCAAACTCTAAATTCAATCCTCACCAAGCACCTATCTCATAAATATATGTACTCTTTTTTGCTAGATTTATGCTAGGTCATCTTCTTGCCTGTTATGAACATTTGTTGCTGTCGTGTGGTGTCGAAGCTAAAGGTAAGGCTCCGATTATATCGCAAAACAAGCATACGAATGCGCTGCTTTTGAACTATAACTGAGTTCATTCTAAAAATGTTCCTTACCAAGAGCTTCTCGATGATTCCAGTTTCACGACCTCCTTGGGTCGTATCTCCATTTGTTCCATTTTCCCGGTGATGAGATGATGAGTGACCATTGTGCTCACGGTCACGGTGATTATCTCGGTCTCCTCTGTCCCGATCTCCATTTCTGCCGTGGCTGTTAAATGAGGATGAAGAAGTATTGTTGCCATAGTTTCCATTTCCGTTCCATGATATGTCATCAGAGTTGCTGAATATGGAGCTCGACTCGTTGCTGCTCCGTGATTGACCCTGAAATGACAATATTTAATAAATGCAATGTGATAAATGTGGTCCAATTGATCATAAGCCTCAATAAGTCATGCCCGTTGTCACCCTCAACTTCAAATCAAAACCGCAAAGAGAAAAAGAAGAACTACTACAGTTCAATTGGAACTTTTCAGCAACCGCAAGTGACAAGATACTCATGAATGAATTCGAGCGAATATAAAAATCTGACTTAATGGGGATCGGGAGGTGAGTTCCAAGAATACAGAATATAAATGCCCATCCATACATATGTATGTCATATGTAGTTAGAACTGAAATCGAAATCCAAGTTCAAATTCCGAGAAACAATATGCTGATCCCGACCGCGATCCATTCTTAAGTAAGCATTTGCATATTATTGCACAGTAAGACGTCCTCAACCCTCGCCCGTGTAGGCTAATATAAACAAAAGATAATCCTCCCTCACTCTCGCCGAGTACTGAGCTACACAGAAAGTAATTCTATTATGATTGCGTAATCACTTGATGTGAGTGGATCCAGTTGAGAGATTGCCATCTCCAGTCATGTCAACTGTCAACAAACATGATACATGACCCAATTTTGATTGTGAAAATGTAACAAGATATCAGAGACCATCCAATCTCGTTGTTTGTTTGGACTGGACATACAGACTACAATTGACAATTCACAAAAGGGTTTTCTATCGTAGTCATAAGTAAATCCTGGTTCATATCACCAGTACTCCTGGGCTGGGCATAGACAATCAAATCAATAGTCAAATTTTTAGTCCAATCAAAAATGAAATACTTTCTCCTTTCACATTATTTATCTATGCTTCCAGTACTGAGGATTATCCCGCACGTAGTGTCTATCGGTATTATTGGTTCTCACCTGTACCGTACACCGCTGTAATCACACAGCCAAGCCAATAAGCTGCTTTCAGTTCAAGTGTCAAGTAGTTCAGGGGTTACACTACAGTTAAGTCAAGTGTTATGCAAGCTTAAGGCTTATTGTTCCTACCTGCCAGTGTACACTCAGGCTATTCGATATTCGATATCGACCCAGCATTTTTTCGTTTCGAAACGTGTGTTACCCTGAGTTTGGGCATCCACATTCTACTGCATTCGGCAATTCTATATTTGTTCAGTCCATGTGAGAGGTGTCCATGATGGATAAGGGTAAGGGACAGGGGACAGAGGATAGACTAACAGCTAAACCTTTCTAAAATGGTCTGCATTGCCTTTCTTTTTGTTTTCTGCCGTCAACCCGTAACTCGTGGTCGTGGGATACAATAAGCTAACCTACAACAGCATTGCCGCTTCAGACTAAACAGGAAGTCATTGGGTGATCCGGTGGTCGCATACTGACCTTCCACCATCCACCAGTAACTTGACCTTATTCCGATTATCAATAATCCCTTAGTTGTTAGTCATATGTAATTGATGGTACGGACCACTACTGGAAAGAAATCTGTATCAATACGTTTTCAACTTTCAATACCGGACATGGTTCCTGCTAACTTGAGAACTTATGAGAACTGGCCTACGATTAGTATCAGAAATTGACGAGCGAGGAAAGGTGTAATCAATTACCTGTTGCAGTGTGTCTTCGATGGAGAAAGTTGAGATTGGGAACTTGTTAGAGTTTCCGTAGCCGGACGACGAGTACGCATTGTTGCTGTTGGAGCTGGTGTGATTGATGGAGGTCCCGGTGTTTCCAAAGAACCCGGTCGGTGATGTGGACCCGCCGAAGAGCGGGGAGTGGGAGTTGTGATGATGGTAGGAGGGGGTCGTTGGGGACTTGTTCCCCTGACCTCCACTCCGACCCATGCCTGACCCCATACTCTGGAAGTGATTTCCATCGCGCGGGTCATTATTCATGCCACCAAAGGCAGCGGCGGCAGCTGAGAGGATCGGCGGAATTGTGATTTGACCTCCATTCGACCCCGACTCCTTCGGGTTGAAGAAGGCGAAGGAAGACATTGAGGTGAAGGGGTCGAAGAATCCATTGGCACCATTTGACGAGTCAACCATTTTCTCAGGCCGCTCTAGTCACTTCCAGCCCTGACCCTTTTACCTATCGGGTCCCGACTATGGAGGGCGGCGTAAGAAGCGGTTACGAGTTACGAATTCGACCTGGCAGGAGTCGATCCTTGAATAGCACGTGAGACCTGGTTAAGTGTGAACGTATAATACTGGAACAGTGGTGTGTGTGTGTGATGCAGTGATGCTGGCGTGTGATGTTCGGTGTGTCTGGTTGTGATGCTTACTGAGGACTGTCCGAAGAGACTTAGGCCAGCCTGAGACGACGGGCTCCGTCCATCGAGGGCGGGGGATTTCGGCGGAGGTGGGCGCAGAGCGTAGCGGTCCGTGATGTGGTGCGACGTAGGTCTGGTGAGAGTCCCGCAGACGGCGGGTTCTGGGTTGTTGGCGGACTGTGGACGTCGAAGACGAGTGAGTGGGAGAGGGCTGCTGCGATGACCACTTGAGCTCAATCTCGTCCAACTCAGTACAGGGAGAGGAGCAGACTGGATTCAATCCTCAATCCCAGGCCCAAGCTTCGTTTCATTCCCGTAACAGAAGCAAAGCAAAAAGCAAGCAGGAACGTCGTCGTCCTTTCAATCTTCAGTCCTCAGCACACAGACCCACCACCAAAGCATTCAATTCTCTGCACTCGACCTGCCCTCAGTCAGATAGGGAGTCGAGCCCGATGAGTGCCGAGCCACCGGCCGATTGCTCCACACACGCCATAGCCTCGCAACAGCAGCAGCAGCATAGCAGAGCCCGTCGAGTGGAATATTCCTCCTTGCTCGCTCCTGGGGGCAGGACGTCGGGCATCTAGGACAGGGACGACGGACGGGGAAACATTTTCTGCCGCCTATTATCCCTTCCTTTTATTGCTACTACGGAGCAGCGGAGGAATACTTCAATTGACGGATATACGGCCAAAACATCCATGCTGATGATCCAACATCCAACCCGAGACCACCCACCTTGCATGCCTTCTTTCCTCCTCTTCCTGAGTCCACCATCTTAAGATTTTCACATGCAACTGAACCTCTGCGTAACAATGATCAAGACAATTGGCAAGAAGCTTTTTTAGTCTGAAACTTGGTGTGTTGTTAGTAAACGATTCAACTCACGTTGGCTCCATGATAGTAATATTTCTATTTTCATCTTCGGTGTCGGCTGTATTATGCACTATCGGAAGATTTCGAGTGCAGTTCATGTCAGAGCAAGACAGGGTCAATAGGTATATTTGGCAAGATTGTGGTCATGTTGTTAGTTGTAACCTATACCACTGCGCAGTGCACTGGCAAGAGTGCCCAGTAATTGACAGGTGTGTCTTCCAATCTGATTCATCATACTGTGTGCTGAGAGCATACAATCTGCGATTTTTATAGACTTATCAATGTCAAATATCAGATTAGCAGTGATTAGTGCCAAAAATGTGAATGTCATAAGAAAGGAATGTCGAATAGGTCACTCACCTCAAGCGACAATTGTAGATAAGACACAATGTACCTAAGACCAAGGATTTACTATGACAAATGGTAATCCTCTGGTGTCTGGTGCTGGTATCTATATGTGCTATGATCTTCAATCTTGAAGATTCTGACACTCCGACAGGGCAACAGGTGACAGGTGACAGGTGACATTCCACACACAGTGCTCAGATAATTAAATGTGGGTAGGTCACCCAAAAATCGGATCCTCCAAAACCCAATAATATATGATAATGCACTGAATATTGAATATGGAATACTGCAGACTTGAAGGGTTGAACCCGTACACTATGTACTACGACTACGACTGACCACGACGACACGGGTCCATTGACAATTTAAGTTGTGAAAGTATTCGCTGATTCACACCAGATAGCAGCGTAGGATTAAAACTCTAAACTGTAAAACTTCTGAAAACAGCTCGATATGATTTAATTAATAATTGAGAGTATGGAAACGGAAAGTGAAATAAGGAATATTAAAAAATAAAAATTAATTTTGCAAATTGCAACAATGAGCTTCCGAACTTCGGTTAGCTTAGCTGTTGGAGTGGAGGAGTGGGAAAGCCATTCATAATTGGCACGGTTCCAAGTTCGAAGGTCACGTGCATATTGATGAGTTGGGCTCTTTCTTTTCTCCTGGATCTCTAATTACTGCTGCTGCAGACTTGTCATATTTGTGCATTTATCATTGTGCTTTGTGCTTGCGCGTGCATGCCCTCCAATCATGCCAGTATAGTACATAGTATCGAGATCGAGATCCAGCCTTGAGTTCAGGTTCAGGAGATTCAATTTCACTGGTTCCAATTCGAATTAGCAGTCAGGGCCGGCGCGACAAACTCCTCTATGTAGGCGTTTCGCAATTCGCCGTTTCCTAAATATTTAACTAGTGAGAAGTGCTTACCAACCAAAAGACAATAAATGCGAAGCAATATTCACGAGCATTTTGTAAACTATGCTAGTAATAACGTTTAAAGATAATTTTTTAAATCAAATTATTTAGTCAGATGCGAACAATAAGGCGGTACTACTAAATTGAGATACCTTGGTCTGGCTTTAATAATTTCTGGTGGAATATAGAACAGTAAAATTATGATTAAAAAATTCTAGGGATTTAATTCCTACGTTAAAAAATTTAGTATTTTTGTTAACTAATGAATACTTCGTGCTCCCTAATGGATCGTATAACCGCTCAGAGCGCTCATCTTTTGACGCTATATTTTGAGGTATTTTATGGTTGTGGATTGTGGAGGTCGCGATGGAGTACAGCAAAAGAGTAGGAAGGAACAGGGTGCCCGGCCAAAAAAAGCGTCCCCCTCACTCTCAAAACTTACAAACAATTCACAACTCCTGCTGTAAAAGGTACTTACTTTATGCTACTGCAAAGTATACAACCTATAACCTACAACATTGTCGAGCTTAGAAGAAGCTCGTCGAAAACTCTATGTATGAAATCCACTCCACGGTATACCTTCGTGATTGCATTTTTTGTATTTTGTGTTAGACGTCGAATAGGAAACTCCAATAAAACAGGAGCAAAAGACAGACGCAGGACACGCCGAGTAAAATCCGAGGCAAGGGATATGTATGGCGTAGGAGTAGGACTGATGTTGTTTTGTCCTGTCCTGTTGTACGGGTGCGTAAGGGTGCTACTGTTTACTGTTTTATTATTTTTAACGTCCATTTCTGGTTAAGAAAGCTCTTAACGTTCAAGTTTAATGCTATGACATCTTCTGTAAATTAAACTTAGAAAAGTGAGCTCAATAATATTGTAATTAAAGTACCTTTTGGAAAGGCAGACTAACTGAACGCTCTTCTATTGCCCTGAGATAACGGCACGTTACTTACGTGCTTTCCTTCCCATTTTAAACAAATAGTTTAATCACAAATTAGTTAAAGAAGTTTTATTTTTGACACTAGCACACCAGATTAATGGAAAATGGAACATTAACTACTCATTTTATGTAGAAATAAATATCGCGCAAGCACAAAATACACTAGGAAGATCTCTCAAAATATAATTGCAATGACACATGACAGCGTCTAGTCTGATTATGAATTATGATTGAACCCATGATCAATAATTTAATGAGACATATAATAAAATGAGACAAAGCGATACTATGTATTGAATAACTTTTACCAGCAGGATACTTTCTGATAAGTCTGTAGTTAATTACATACATAGTACAATTTCTCGGAAGCATTCTTTTTTTAAACTACAGTACATAAAACATAATTTTCTTAGAATTGTTGACAAAGCAATAAACATAGTTAAGACAAAAACGAACGGCACCGTTAATCAATCACGTATTGGACGCATGAACTACTAACTAAATCTACGCTGTACTCTGTAATATGTATATTATTCACAATTCACAATCACTGACATGAAAAACCATGCCGCAGCCGCTTTCCAAAATACCAAATACCGGTGCACTGCATGCAATATTGCGGAGCTTATTGTTAACTAAAATTCTTAGGGTTACTAAAAAACTACTAATAACTGCATGGTTAGCTGCACCAGCCAGATGTGATGGAATTGGAAATATTTCGTGGTATACATACAGGTCTATTTATGACGCTGTGCTGCCGAAGTACATTGTTTCTTATGGAAATGCGAGGCTGAATGGTCTCCGTTCTTTTGCATTTCCCTATCCCTACTGCGTGTGCTCCTAAAATGAATCGTAGGTTATTGCATTAAAAAGAACTCAAGGAGAGGCCTTTACTATGCTTCTCTGCGGAATGACAAAATTTTGAAACAATAGCAACGTGCTCTATTGTCGTCATAGAGCATATCAGAGCACATAATCAGGTTATTTTTAAAATATCCCGAAAGCGTTGTAATTTCGTTCTTGACTCATCGTAATATAGTAAACGTAAACAAATACCTACGCAAATGTTACAATCAGTTAGTAATTCATAAAGCTAAAAACGAACTTGATCCAACAACCTCAGTTTTCAATACCAACCCAAACGGAATACCCACACCGCGTCTCCGCTTAATTCATATTTTGTGTGGTTCATGTTCGCGGTTTAAAGCTCTAATTACTCAAATTAATCGAACTTGATTGTCCATCACATTAATACAGGTAAGTGGAAAGAAAAGCGCAAAGCACACAATATTTGGTATATTTCCTTAAAGTCAGTGAACGGCAATAAACATTATTATTGAGCCTCAGATACATCTGCTATTTGCTTAAATACATATGTATATGCCCTTTACAATATACTTTGAAAACTGATAGCTTATCTCATTTGGGAAGCGAAAAAGTCAATAACTAGAAGCCAGGTGTGTGTCTGGTGAGATCTTTGTAATTAGAATACTTCAAAGAAAAACGGGATCCATTTCCTACAAAAGCTCGTTTCCATTATTTCAACCAAGGAGTAAAAGCTAAAAGCCTTCATAGCTATAGTAGGTCTTATTCGACGGGCTCGATTTCAACTTCAATGCATCATCTACAATGGTGCTATGCTGGTGGGCGTAATAGACGGGGCGAATTTCTTATTACCGTTTGCAAACTGTATTTTTGTGCGTTCTTGTTGACCCAATAGAAGACCCTTCGTTCCGGCCCTGCTTGGCACAAACGAAATTATAACAACGCAACGGAGCGGAGGAGGGATCAGCGAAAAGAAGGCAAACTTCCGCTCCGCGCCTCACCAGGCGAGGCCAAATTATGTAAAAGTAGCCAACTCGGATGCCTCAACGCCTCAAGTCCCATTCCAAAAAGCCTTCGCTTCGGCAAATCAGCCAGTAAGTACAAGTACACGTAGCATTAGTTTTTTAAGGCATTATTTCGGAGCATGGTCATTGGGATGCAGCAGAGTTTTATGCCTAATGTACACTTCACGATTAATGTCAAGATAACGTCAATATTTCGACTTTTCAAGAAAAATGACGTCATCACACCATTTTATACTTCGTTCGTGAATTTTTCACTTCAATTTC